>VDFB02155372.1:0-21655 GCA_007258455.2 Sequoia sempervirens
GTTTCATTCTTTTGACCTTCACATATCCCTATATACACACATTTGCATAAATTTATTTATATTTTATCTATTTCTACACATCCATCTATATAGACAATATTATTGGATCCTCCATGATTAAACATTCATCCCTTACAAATACTTTACCATTTCATCATCTTAGGTCATGTCTATGGGTGGAAGATTGACCACACATCTACAAATCTAACCCTAAATTTCTAAAATTCAAATTTTAAAATTGTCTTACTTTTGGCCATTACGCTAGCCCTTATGAGTTGACAAAGACATTAGTTTGCATTCATTATATCATCCATGCATCACATTTGATCATCTCATCCTAGAGCATTTAATGAGCAATGAAGTTAGGATAATGCTTTGGTTAGGTGCACTAAAGTGACTCAAAGTCTACATATTCGTAGTAGGGTGTGTTATTTGTTGATCATTTGCTTGATTGTAAAACTTATTTTCTAGGGTTTGATCCAAGAGAATATTTCTCTTAGTGATCTTGACAACCCACTTAAGCTATTCATAAATATTGTCAATATAGGTAGTAAAACAAATGGAGATTAATTAAATGAATCAAAGAGCAAGAGTGTAAAATTAACAAGATTAGATCCACACAATGAAAAATGAATTTATAGATGTAGAAGTGACCTAGAAGTAAAAACTTGACCAATGATAGAGTACATGTATAATACAAAATCTAAAGCAATGCATTGATAAAGAGGCCATGTTCTCAAATTTAATATAGGTAAAATTTAAAATCTTCATCAAATATAGAAAGTTAGATGCCTACAATTATTCACTTTTCTATATATGTTTTTCTATATATGCTTTTGAAGATACTTGATAATTACAATTTCTAAAGTGAATGTAGTTGAATATAATTACCATTTTTTGAATTTAAATAATTATAAATAACATGATCGATATTATAATCAAATTTATTTGAAAAAGTTTAGACAAACCATTTCTTATAATCCAAACACTTTTTAAGTCTCACTAAATATTATATCCTTAATGCTTATTTGGCTTCCTAATTCTTGTTTTGGGAAAAAATATTTTATAAGATATTCTGATATCCAAAGCATTACAATCAGGATCTCAAGGGCTTTATGTGTAATATTATAAAATAAAAGTGGAAAGCCTCGAGTTCTACAAATGTGAAACCCTTAAAACTTGAAGGCTTGTGGATTTTACAAAAGTGAAACCCTTAGTACAATGAGTATATGCACACACAATATTCAATGAAGTAAAACTATAGTTGGGATGCATCCCGTCTTGCAAAATGGTTCACGTGCCTTGACTATGCTTCTACATTATTAAGACTGTTCACGTACCTTGACTGGGATTCTATGAAACCACATTTCTTTAATGTAATATCCTAAAATGTCCTGAAGTGATCTCTGCACAATGCTTTCAATGATGGTTTTTTTCTTTTCTTCTCAACTTGAATATCCTTTCCCAAGAAAAATATGAAGTGGGCATTTGGAAATAGTTATTAGGAATGCCACGTCACTAAATGAACTGCATGGCTTCCACATGTGGAGTTGCATGTCTTGTTTGGTTCGATTCAATTCTAAAGCATTAAGACCTGCATTTTTCTCTTCACATTAATTTTTTAGACTAATATTTTGATGTATGCCCATGAGACCACCACCATTTTCTCATGAGTTTTTGAAGCCTTTTCTTCGAATCCATTTTTTATAAATTTTGCAACGAAGGCATCTACAGATCACATTTCTTTGATTAACTCTATCAAATATTCACATGCATTGTCCATGTTTTGCTTCATGGTTCACAGATAAATCTGGCGTGCCAAATGCTTCAGGTGCCCTATTTGTGATTCCAATGTTCATATGCTTCTATCGTAGTATTTCCATGTATAATACCTAACATGAATCCACATCCCAATTACCTTTTGCATATATAGACTGAAAGCATATATATTAAGCATAAGTTCTTAAGGGTTCTTAATTTTAATAACCTAGTTTGTATTTTTTGATGATCCTTCCTTATAGCAATGATCTTTACAACACCGCCTTAATTTGTAGGGGGTTTGAAGACAAATCTCTAGATAATGATGATACATTGTGTACCAGTGTACTTCTTTCCGTTGGGGCATTCGAAAAATTAGAATTTTTTTGAATTTTGATCGCGACAAGTTTATTCTTTGAACCAACACAACAAGTACATTACTTCAAAGAGGGGAAAAATGTAGACATGCAAAATTAGTATTATGCATATGCATCCGCTCATTCATAAATCAAATTTACATTCATCCGCTCACTAAATAAATTAAACACAACAAATCCATTCACTAGGTAAATCAGGTCTTTAGTCCTAAGGCTATTCATTTAATCAAATCAAAGGCTCACATCATCCTTTAATTAAATAAATCAAACTTTATTTAATTAAATCCCCAAATGCATATTTCATCCCTCTTTGATTTAAATAAATCCAAATACTTGAGTCAAATTGGTCAAAATCATCCTAATCACCATTAAGCTAATCTAATCTTGATTAAACTAACCTACCTGCCGATCACATCCTTTAGATAATCTCACTTGCACAAATAAATCAATTTATTGATTTATTAAATCCAACATTTTCCATCAACATGGAATCTTTGAGGAATATTCCATCAAGTTTGAATTCAAAGGCAAGTTGAAATGTACATCCAACAGGGCATTTAATAAGTCTTACATGTCTCTTACATGTCCCCTTGCCAAAGTCAAACTTAACATTAACTCTCATTTCAAATTTGAAATTTTCTGGGCTTTCCCAAATCTTGCACATGCATCAACCACTCACAAGATGACAAGTGGCCTCTTTTCATTGGCCTGTTTTTAGTCCCACATTGGTCCCTTTTCAACACTCTTAGCATTTGAGAATCTACAAATAGAGGCTTCATTTTTTATCAAATCCTCCACAAATCCACAATCTTTCATGTAAAGTCACTCTCTTCAAGAGAACTGATTTTTCCCATCATCTTACTCATCAATATTGGCATCTATCATTTAGCTTATCTATCAAGGATTGGGAAAGGGCTATTTTCAACAATAGCACCAATCCAATATGGGATAGGTTTGAGCTTAGTCTTTTGGTATTTCATCACTTTACTTATTTAGCATGATTCAATATCTCATATGGATGCTTGATTTGTTGTATATTAACTTGGAATTATTACCAGTTTGTATTTTCTGATGATCCTTCCTTACAGCAATGATCTTTACAACACCGCCTTAATTTGTAGGGTTTTTGAAGACAAATCTCTAGATAATGATGATACATTGTGACGGGTGTCTCATATTTTGTTTTATCACCATGCTTTTGAAAATGTATACTGTTATGCTTAAGATTGGGGAATGTAGATTGTTATGAAGGATAAGATTTGTGGCAGCAGTTGGGTGAGCATCATTCGGAAGAATCAAGCCATAAGTTATTAGCATGAATGATTGACATATCAGTGAGATTGGGTTTTCAACTCATGTGGATTCAGAATTGGTGTAAAATGATTGTGGTAACAGTACAGTTGCAGTGAATCCTGAATCCACAATCATGAATGGTCTCCCTGTAACTCGGTCTCCCTGTTGGGCCTCTCACCCGACGATCTCAGGCTAAGAATGGACTCTTCTTCCTCGTCCTCGTTCTGAGGGAGGCGTAGCTTGTGGAAAGAGGAGGAGGAGGATGAAGTTACACAGTCTTGCCCCATGAAAGGACTCGCTGTGGGTAAGTGGGAAAGGTAAGGGGATCATTCTGCTTGCCTGTGCAAGTTTTTCAACTTGAATTTGTGCTAATCACACTAGAAACAGTAATGAGTACAAATAAGGAATGTGCTGGTATATACAATACACTACACACCACTCCATGTTAGCATCTCTAGGGCAATGGGAATCCATGTAGGAATTAGAATTGTATTGTTAGAAGCAAGCGTAGGCCAGCTATTGGGCTTATCTATCAAGCAGCTTTGAAATACAAATCGGTCACTGTACAAGCAAGACTTTTAATAAATGTAATGAGTCTAGAGGAAAAATATTTACACGCCCTTGGAAAGGAGAAATTTTTTTGGTGGAAATAAAGCGAAAATAACACTGACGCCAAAATAAATGGTAAAAATGCACGGAAAAGATTGGATAGATGAAATCATTTGCGTCGTCTCCTGAGGAGTTTCAGCTGTTGGTAGCCAAAAGTAGGTCCACTCCTCTCAAATTGGATACACCTTCGACGTAAAATTTTTTTGATAATTGATATTATTTGAATTGTATTTAGATTTAATTTTTTAATTATTTTTATATTTAATATTATTTTTATAATTTTGATTTGAATGTGTATTTGTATTTACATATAATAATATTATTTTAAAAATGTTAATATTATCTTTAAATTATTTGTATGTCTATTACAAATTTATATATATATATAAATATATATATTATAAAAATAAAATTTAAATGATTTATAAATGACGTTGAAAATACTAAGTTTAATATCACTATTCAAAACATACTATTCCCCTTCCAAAATATTTGGATACACTAATACATATACAGTAATATTTGCATAGTGTTAATATTTTTTTAGTAATTTTAGGTTGAATTGTGTTTGTATTTATAGTTAATAATATTATTTTAAAAAATATTAATATTGTCTTTAAATTATTTGTATTTTTTTTAATATAATTTACTAGTATGTTGATTAAAATATTACATTCCTAATTGATTAATTAAACTATTAAATATAAAAATAATTAAAAAATTATATCTAAATACAATTCAAATAATTTAAACTATCAAATAATTTAAATCATTTTCAAAAATTATTAAACATAAAAATATTCTTTTATTAATATATATATATGTGTGTGTGTGTAAAAAAATACATTATAAAAATCAAATTTAAATGATTTATAAATAAGGTTGAAAACACTAAGTTTAATATTAGTCTCCAAAACATACTATTCCAAAGTCCAGAAAAACCCTTAACAATTTGGGTTAGGGGTAGGGATATGGTTAGGGTTGAATTAAGTTTAGGATTAAATTAGGGTTAAGTTTAGAGTTCAATTAGGATTAGTGTTCATTTAAGGTTACAATTAGGGTTAGGTTTTGGGTTACTATTGTATGATTACGCTTGATGTTAGGGTTACAATTGGGGTTTAAAAAAAGTTACAATTAAGGTTAGGTTTCAGGTTAAATGAGTTATGATTAGGAGTAGGGTGCAATTAGGGCTTAACTATGGTTCAATTAGGGTTTAATTAAGATTCAATTGCAGTTACTACAAATAGGATTCAATTAGGGTTGGGATTAGAATTAAAAAAGGGTTAACGTTCAATTAGATTTTATTATGATAAATGTTAGGATTCAATTAGGGTTAGGTTTCACATAGGGTTAGGCATCAATTAGAGCAATGATTAGAATTAGAGTTCAATTAGGGTTAGAGCTAGGATTAGGTTTAGGGTTCAATTAGGGTTAGCATTCAATCAAGGTTTAATTAGGGTTAGGGTGCAATTTGGGTTATGGTTTTATGATAAAGGTTAGGGTTAGGGTTATAGTTGGGGTTCAAATAGGGGTACAATTAGAGTTAGACTTAGTATTCAATTACAGTTAAGATTGGGGGTCAATTAGGGTTACAATACAATTATAATTTTATTATAGTTAGGGTTCTTGATTAATGTAAGGGTTAGTTTTAGGGTTATGATCTAATTAGCTTTAGGATTAAATTACTATTTGGAGTTAAGTTAGAGTTCAATTATAGTTAGGGCTATGGTTAAATTAGGCTTATAGTTTAATGAGTACTATGGTTAGAGTCCAATTATGGTTAGTGTTTAGTTATGGTTAAGGTTAGTGTTCAATAAGGGTTAGGTTTATGGTTAGGGTTTAATCATAGTTAGGCTACAATTATGTTTAGGATTTAATTAATTTTAAGATACATTAGTGTTCAAATAGGGCTAGAAATCACTTACAATTATGATTAATATATATTAATATTTAATATATGTATGCTACTTATATATATATATATATATATATATATATATATATATATATATATATATATATATATATATATATATTATAAAAATATAATTTAAATGATTTATAAATAACATCGAAAACACTAAGTTTAATATTAGTCTTTAAAACATACTATTCCTAAGTCTAGAAAAACTCTACCAAAATATTTGGATACACTAATACATATAGCACATAATATTTGCACAGTGTTAATATATATTTTAATAATTTTGATTTGAATTGTGTTTGTATTTATAGTTAATAATAATATTTTAAAAAATATTAATATTGTCTTTATATTATTTGTATTTGTCTTTGTATATAATTTATTTATTTGTTGACTAAAATATTACTTTCCTCACTAATTAATTAAAATATTAAATATAAAAATAACTTAAAAATTATATCTAAATACAATTCAAATAATTAAAACTATCAAATAATTTAAGTCATTTTCAAAAATTATTAAACATAAAAATATTCTTTTATTATATATATGTATATATAACAATGTAAAAAAAATATATTATAAAAATCAAATTTAAATGATTTATAAATAACGTTGAAAACACTAAGTTTAATATTAGTCTCCAAAATATACTATTCCTAAGTCTAGAAAAAACCTTCCAAAATATTTGGATACACTAATACATATACAGGTAATATATTTGCATAGTGTTAATATATTTTTTTATAATTTTGATTTCAATTGTGTTTCTATTTATAGTTAATAATATTATGTTAAAAAATATTAATATTGTTTTTAAATTATTTGTATTTTTATTTTATATAATTTATTTATGTGTTGACTAAAATCATTAATTAAAATATTAAATGTGAAAATACTTAAAAAATCTAAATCCAAATACAGTTCAAATAATATACATTATCAAATAATTTTTTAAATCATTTTCAAAATTATTAAACATAAAAATATTCTTTTATTTTATATATATATATATATATATATATATATAACAATGAAAAAAATATATATTATAAAAATCAAATTTTAAATGTTGCTTACATAAAAAGTTTATAAAAAGTTGTTTATCTAAAATATAAAATTCAAAAGTTGTTTATATAAATCAAATTCAAAAATAGGAGTTGTTTATATTTTATATAAGCTTCTTGTACGAATTTGCTGCTCGAGTATCAAAAATAGGACGCTGACAGTACATGGATGGGCTGGATAGCCACTGCCAAATGAAAGTGGCAGAATCCAATGGTGAGGATGGAGCAGATGGTAGTGCACGCCTTCTCCCAAATTTGAGACCGTTGATAGAAAAAATCGGCTTGGAAAATTTCATTGAGGGAACGCCTTCGGCTTAATTACAACATTCTTCAATAGCTCTTCATAAGAAGCCGAATCAGATATTGAGGGAACGCCTTCGGCTTAATTACAACATTCTTCAATAGCTCTTCATAAACCGAATCAGATTTTGTAGCTGGCTTATATTATTTATCTTATGTAGAAAACTCTTCAAATCAAAAGTAGTAGCATATGTATGCAATGGAGGCCAAATATATGCGCGAAGATTAGTGAAAAGAGATGTTTTATAACATTTAAATATATAAATTTTATCATTTCCTAAAAATATTAGATTATACTTTAGTTTGAGTATTTTATTTAATATATATATTATTTATATTTTATTTTTTATAAAAATAAAAATATTTAAAATATTATTAAAATTTAATAAAAAATAAAAATTTCATTTTAATGTAAAAACATATATAAATATTTTAATATAAAAAATATTAAATTTTTTAAAATGTTGGTTATATTAAATTAATTTAAATTTTA
Source organism: Sequoia sempervirens (assembly GCA_007258455.2). NCBI lineage: Eukaryota > Viridiplantae > Streptophyta > Pinopsida > Cupressales > Cupressaceae > Sequoia > Sequoia sempervirens. Next base: position 7,822 of record VDFB02155372.1, read on the forward strand.
AAATTTAATATCTTTAATATAAATTAATGTTTAAATTTTGATAAAAATAACTTTTATGTATAATTTTTTAATTTGATTAAATAATTTGATAAATAATGTTCAAATGTTTAGAATAAAAATTTAAATTTAAATTTTTCTAATATGAAAGAATATAAAGCTTTTAAAGATATCATAAGTTTAACTTTTATAAAAGTTCATATTTCAATAATTGAATACATTCAAAAATTTCTAAATATATTTTAAAATAGTTATTTGAAATATATTATGATAAAAATATATTATATACAAAAAATACATAATAAATAATTTATTTTCTTCAAATTGTACTCATTGTATTTTGAATATTTTTCTCTTGTTAATATATTAATTATGTTAATATTCTTAAGAAACTAATATTTAGTTTTGATAAAAACTTACCTTCTAATGATATTAGTTATATACTAAAGACTTTTCTTTATGTACTTTAGGTTGATTAAATCAAATGTACACACAACACTTTTCTTTTTACTTACTTTTTTCTAAGTGTTTACATTGTCTTTATTGCCCTTTCACATCTTATCCTTATTTTTTCATCTTTGCCACATTTTTTTCTATATTTTTCTTGTTTCCTTCTTTTCTATTTGTTATGCATCCATGCTTAATTTTATCATTATTTTTTTTATAATTTTATGCCTATATACTCAAGATCCAATCACTTGTAATACCTATATTCTACTTTGACTACTTGATGCTTATAACTATGACCTTTCCCTTTCACATCTTATCCTTATTTTTTAATCTTTGCCATATTTTTTTTCTATGTTTTCTTGTTTCCTTCTTTTATAATTGTTATGCATCCATGCTTAATTTTATCATGATATTTTTTAATAATTTTATGCCTATATAGCCCATGATCCCATCCCTTGTAATACATGTATTCTACTTTGATTACTTGATGCTTATACATATGACCTGGGCCACATTTTTTTCTATGTTTTTCTTGTTTCATTCTTTTCTAATTTTTGCGCATCCATGCTTAACTTATCATGATATTTTTTATATTTGCATACAATCATCAATGTTGTTGCGAGTGTTCTATAATTCATCTATCGATCGATGAATTTTTTGTGTCATCTCTAGCATAATATGGTATGATTTTTTGAACAATTGGTCATGGGTTTATCGTCCTGTACCTTAGTTGGTCGTAGGGTACACCTATTAATTATTGGTAGGTTTGATTTAATAATAAAGTCCTATTTTCTTCTGATTGTCTTTATTAATTATGTCAATGATATATTATTCAACTACAGAATACCGGTCTTCAAGGGTCATAGCTCCCCTAGGCTCGCTTATGTAGGAGGCTTAGCCCTAGATGACACAACCCTTGACCCCCCGCCTCCCCAACCTCCCCGCCCCCTAGCGGTGTTGTCATTGGGTGATTGAAGGTGTTTTAAAACCTAATTTTATGGATAGGGTCACATGGGCGACCATGACCTAGCCCCCAAGGGATTTAGTCTTTCTCCAATTTAGTTTCTGCATGTGCCTTTTTATATGCCTTTTTTTCATTTTGCCATAACTTGCAATCCGAGAAGCAAAAATTTTTGAATGAGATATTGCCAAAAATCTAAAGCTGTGAATTTTTTAGTTCTGATATAAGAGGGATTTGCTGCACACGAGGCTCTTTATTCTCAAGATATCACCAGGGAACGAACTTCCCTAATACACCTCAGCATAAGCAAATGAATGAACATGTAGAGAAATACACTTGAGTTATGTTTTAGAGAAAGTTACTTTAGACCCTAAGAGAGCGAAACCCCAAGATCCTTATCCCAGATGAGTGAGCTCTCAACCAAAAGATAGTAGCGCAGTTTTAGGATGCTAGTGCAGCGCGCTGTCATCTAAAAGATGCATTGGAATCCTAAGCAACAGAGGGCTCAAGAACTCAAGTGAGCGGAACCAAGTCTTACTTTTTAGCTCAAGTCTAAGAAGTGTTAAGCGAAATAAACAGATAGGAAACTAGAAACTATAAAAAACAAAAGGGGACTTGGAGAGAGCTTATCGTTCATTGGATGTTCAACTCTTCACTCCAAGCTCCATTTTGCACCTACACATAGAAGATCAAGGGGAAAAGGTTGGGGATGTATAGGGGCCTGCCTCAGTCAGACCCCCGTTTTGGTGTTCCCACCTCCATAGACAACCAAGTTGGAAAGGAGTGCAAATGAAGTAGACAAAGCATGTGGTGAAAGAAAAACCCGCTTAGGAGTAGAACCTGCACCACAAGATAATAAATGAACAAGTAGGAAAGGAAAGTGAGAGAGAGAGTTACCCACAGGCCTAGACCCTCTTCAGAGCACACAAATGCACCGTTGAGTGCTTGCTTGAGAGATTTTGCTATTGGAAGGACCTCAATCCGACATGGCTTCGCTTGTGAGAGTGCTACTATCAAGGATGAAGAGAACTCAAAACTGGAACAAGTGATAAGATAACTTCAAAGAATGACTTCCAACCCCAAATGAGAGCAAGAAATGGGTTTTTAATGCTTGCAAGGGTAGCAAAGAGTCATTACTTCTGAAATCTAACCACTAGGACACATGTCGAAAGGGTCAAGATTCTAGATTCCCTGTTTCAAACTCAAAAAATTGCCTGGATGCTAGCGCATCGCGTAGATGTCTGCACACCATGTAGGCATCAAAAGCCTAGTTTTTTAGGAAACATGTCACCAGGCCTCTGTTTCTCTATCACAAGTCCACATGGAGTTAGAATCATGAAATTATGACTCATAGGTCTTTTTTCATTAGTGTTTCATGGTGTCATAAATGCTAGGAAAAAATGCAAGAATGTGGAATTGCCCCTAGGTGCAATTCTGTGACATTACATTTTCCCCCACTTTAGTGGGATTGATTTTGGAAAAAATCAGCCTCACCAAAGTATAGAAGAAAAACTTCATCCAAATTTTGAATTTTACGAATTTACATGCCTGGAAAAAGGGGCCTTAGAGGCCACCAAATTCGAGTTAACCAATATCAAAGGTGCCCCCAACATCTAAGCTCAACAAACAGTGACAAAACATTTGTGAAAAATCATTCAAGGCTTTAACCTGCAAAACTCAAATTTTGGGTTAGCTCCAAAAAATTAGAAGAAGCTACTACAGAGAGAGGAATGATCAAGAAAAAGTCATTGATTTGGAAGAAAAATATGATCAAGAGGTGACCTTATGCCCTCTCCTTAGTTTTCCCCTAGCTTAGCGGGGAAAATTCAGGAGAAACTGGGGAGCCACAAATTCTAGGAAAAATGGGCCTTGAGGGGCATATTTATTACCTAGGTGGGCCCCTAGAAGGGTCATTTTCACTATTCACTGTGAGCAAATTGTTGACTTTTGTGAGAGAAAAGTTAGCAAAATTCCTAGAAGGAGGGAGTATGAGGTGCTGAGGTTGGAGCAGCTATGCGATGACATCGCCAATGGTTACGAGGTGGACCAAGTAGGCCTCTAAGCCTTGTATTTTGTGAATTTTAGCTTATTTTTTACATTTTTCTAGGTGGAAAGGTGTGCAAGCATCTCTTTTTGGCGCTCATGTCCAAAAAATAATTGTTGTCCATAGTCTGTGCTGAGTTCTCGAGTCCGCAATCTCATCTCGAGGATGCATTGGTGTCCTTGAGGTGGCTATGTTAGTTAGGGATGCAAGCAACATGCATAAATCTTGAGAAGTTTTATGTTTTCATAATGGATTTTGATGTTTTGACTTCATTTTTTTTTACTTTCATAGGAGTACTCGGAGATTCATGAGCATCTAGGAGGGAAAGCTTACCGACTTATCTGCAAGCAAAGGGACTGTCTGATAGATGACGAGGCTACATACCTCAAGCAGTTCGGTCTGTGGCATGTATTCACCATGCTAGAGATGATATATCACGAGAGGATTATCACTGCACTGATGGAGTGGTGGGACACCACTACTTCATCTTTCTAGTTACCTTATGGGGAGATGACCATCACACTCAAGGATGTCTATCGGATCCTTAGGCTACCCATTCATGGACGACGAGTGGCCTTGGACGACACCCAATCAACACGGGAGTGAAGGGAGGGCATCCTCTACTGCTTAGGCAGGACAAATAATGACGATGTCATGAGCCATATATATACACACTGGTACAACCAGGTGAGGATCACTACACCACTATTGTGTTGGGTTATGGTCATGACCATTGCGTTCTAGATCACGATTGATGGGTGAGGCTAGCACCTACACAGGGGCCTCATTCATACTATCAGAGAGATGGTAGAGCATAGGACTGTTTTTGCCTAGGGGCGCAACATGTTAGTGCACCTCTACTAGGAGCTAGGCTGATATGTTTACTATGAGTATTGTAGCCTTACCGTGTCTAGAATTTTGTAGGTCTGGGCCTTCACCCACATCATGTGCACCCTATCGGTCAGTTTTTCTCAGTAACAGTTGTATCGTGTTCCCATGGCCCACTAGTATGACATGACAAGTTAGTGGAGATTCAGGGATCTATAGTTTTGGCACTTACAGTTCGAAACTCTTATCATAGATGGGGTTTGATGGAGACCCCATTGATTTTTCAGATGGGCGAACAACGACAGGTACCTAAGGAACCTGAAGCGGGACCCTTTTTTGATAGGCCATCATGATTACATCATAGTACCTTACTACTAGAGTTGGTTCATGCAGCAAAATGGCCATCCTCAGATGATTCCATAGATGTGCCCACCTATAATAGGCCTTAGAGGAGTGCAACTAGAGTCGGGGATTGCCCTTGCCCCACCATCATATATTTTTTCCTCTTTGATGTTGTTGAGCTCGAAGAGGATCTGCTGCCCCTAGCACTGATAGATAATTTTAGGGTGGCTACAGATTTTGCACAGTGGTGGGAGAGGCATCATCTTGCTCCTATGTTTGGCGAGGGTTCCCTGAGAGGGGATCTTGGCCCACAGGGGGAGTTGCCACCTCAGCCCCTGTAGGACATGCAGAGAGGTTGGTAGCAAGCCAACAAGGAGGAGAGGTCATAGGAGGAGGAGGTGACACCACCGAGGTTGAGGCGGCGGAGGAGATCAGATCCTCCACCAGCTACCTCTGTCTCTTTGGCACCACCAACTCCTATTGTTATAGCGGTGATGACCCTAGTGTCACCGGGAGTGACTATTGATTTCAGCAACACAAGTCCCAACACCGACCCTCACCCTAACCCGTCATGGCAGCCAGGGGACCCAGGTATACAGGGCATGTTTATGTTTCTATACTTTCAGTTTTTCCTGTTTAGGATATATATATATATATATGCCATGTGGTATTGATACCTCTTTCTTTCTTTGTGGTTGTAGAGTATGCAAAGGGATGGACTAGGATGATAGCCAAGTGTATTTTAGAAGTTGTCACTGATGTGTTGATCCAGGGGTCGATGTAGACACATAAAAATGGCCTAGACCTTCAAGCCATATTTTTTTATGACGACCATGCTTCTCCCTCACATAATTAAAGTATTAATTTTTCCTCTAGGGTTATTTAAATAAATAAATTACATTTATTTAATTTAAATATGTCACTAATTAATCCTTATTCCCTCCAATTATTTAATAACATTATCGCTTATCCTTCAATCAAACAAACTTATTTATTTAACCCACTTTCCATCCCATCAAATAAATAATTAAAATAATTATTTATTGTCTTCTATCTTATTCCCATTTATGAATTAAACCATTATTTAATTCACAAGTCAGCCTACCTCCATAAATCAAATAATTTCTATTATTATTTTATATTCCAACTACCTCTTATTCTATCCCATTTATTTTCCACCATTGATTTAATTGGCTAAATCTCAACCCTTCATTTCAAAGCTTTCCCCAACTTTGACCCAATGTTGCCCTAACTCTAATGCTCCTTATCACATTGAATATTGGCCTTTGATCTTAGGGTTTTATAAAATTTTAATCCTGGCCATCCATTCTTAATTTGGAATTATTTCAAAGGCTCTCTCCCAAGTCATTTTGAACACACAAAGTTATTTTCAACATGCTTGAGAACTTGAATACTTGAGCAATCACATTACTTCAATATTTTGCTTGTTTTAGGCATAGGTTATAGTTGCACTTCAATCTGAGGGAAATTATACAATTGGTAGCAAGATGGAGAAGGCAAATGGAGGTCATTCAATGGAAGCTTGAAAATTAGGTGATGTTGTTTCAATATTCTTATGCTTCTTGTTTTCATTGTGCTTTATTGTTGATTGGGATTTAGTTTTATGCTACTTGCACATAACCTGAAAACTTTTCTCCCTAATACATTTGGTAAACCTGATGCTTCTAATATCTTTGGGGATTCTAGATTATAAGACTCGCTTAATTTTGTGGTAATGCTCAAATATTCTAGGCAGTCAAGCTTCTGAGAGTTGGCTATCTAGGATGGCTATTTGTGAAACATTTTCTTATCACCTCTCTTTTTTAGCTTGCAATTTTCTATTTTTGGTGTTTATTTCTGCTTTCATAATTTCCATCAGTCAAAATAAACATAAGGTTGGCAAAAGGCTTTTCATTTGCATTTATTTCTGGACTGTCGACATTCCTATTTACTTTTATTTCTGGACTATTGGAAAAATCTTTTCATTCTACATTTATTTCTAGATGGTTGGCTTTTAGTTTTGGTCATAAGGTCATAGACAGATTATATTGATAATTAGCTTCCAGTGCTTAAATCCGCTTTTGCATGAGTAGCTCATTTTCTTTGTCTAGCATGAACAAAGATAGGAAAATTCTTTTAGGGTATTCATATCTCTTTTGAAGATGCTTGCAAAATAAAAAATTAAAAAAATGAAATGTGTGTGAATGAATACAAGTCTTTGGGTGAAACAAATTCACAGTGTGGTAACAAGTATAGCTGTCAGCTGTATTTCATGCGATGAATATTTGTTTGATATACAACTACTGGTTTAAAGCTAGTTTCTATCATTTTTTTGATAAATTTTAAGGACTCATCTAACTTACCCTCTTTAAAAAATCCATCTATATCACAAGCTTCTAAATCTAGCTTTATCTACTGATCTAGAATTTATTGCACCAGATTCTCTATCTCCGCATTCATTCCCTACATAAAGTATGTGTCCATAAGAGTATCGTACACCACAATAGCTGGAGTACATCCCATCTTGTGAATTACCTAAAATGCTTTTCATCCTCCTACAAGTTACCTCATTCCATCATCGTTGTCGTCCTCATACATAGACCCCTAAATAAGTCAAATATAATTCGAGACTGAATTGAACTACAATTAAAATTTGGGGGAGCATGTACCACACGAATGCCAATGGCTCTCAGGGGATTAATAATGTTGTTTAAAGATGAGAGCACCCGCTCTCCTGTAGCTTCTCTGGCCAATAACCTTGAAGAGAAATTGTAGAGCCTCTGAAAAGCATGAGTGCGCACTGTAGCCATTGTTCACAGCCAAAGTTGCATGTTGTAGCCATTGTTTGAGGATAATGATTACCATATCCCACAATATAGCTCATCTTCATTAGATTTTTTCCCAGTATATAGTTTTGCTGAATTCTTGCACAATTGCACAAGACTTCCACAGAGAAGGAGTTTGGACCACAATACCAGCTAGGAATATCTGCATCCTTTAAATAATCTACATAAATTGATGCAAGGAAAGAGACATTTACTACATAATACAATGGTTGGAGCCTTCCATGGTTCATCCAAATCAAACCTTCTCTTATTCTATTGAAGGCATGAAAGACCGAGAGAAATGAGCACATTAAACTACTTGTCTGATGTGGTAACTCTTTACGATTTACTCATATGGGTATCCTAGGCTTAAGAACAATCTAAGTCTACTCAAGAGAACTTGTCCACCAAATAATTTGTTGTCCCAGCTTAAGATGCCATAGTAGGAAAGGCCTATGTCCACTAAGCCAGAGTGGTTGCATACAGGGAGAACGTTGAGGACAATGATACAATTAGGCTTAACTCCCACTTGGTCCATCTATTGAAAGAGCTTTACCACATCCAAACTCTTCTTCACATCGTCCACTTCCTTCCCTAATGCTACTGGTTCCTAATTTGGTGTGTTATAGCCTAAATATTGGAACACATGGAGTGCATTCATTAATTCCATCAAAATTTGGAGGCACACAGAGTCTATTCATTAATTTTGCCACATCTTGGCAAATCTCATCAACATGTTGGAGCATTCATTTTGTTTGATGTGTTAAAGTTGGAAACTTCTGCATCAAATATTTATGATGGCTTGCTATGAGTGTTGAAGTTGAAAATGTTTGCATTGCAATGCCAACAATTCAACTTTCATGAGGACTTGCTGCGTTGCCTGAACACACACACAGAGTGCACTCATAAAGCTGTTTTAGTTTAGGTTTTACTTTCATATTTTACTTTTAGTTTAATTTAGATTTTAATAGTTTAATTAGCTTTGATTTAAGATTAATATTAATTAATTTAAGTTACTTTAGAAATTTAGATTTAGTTTTAGTTAGATTTAGCTTTTTAGATTTAGATTTTTAGTTATTTTTTAATTTTAGTTAGATTTTACAAATTTTTTTAATTCAGTTTAATTTAGTTTCTAATTTTAGATTAACTTTAGTAATTGGATTTTTTTTTAGATTAGTTTGATTTTGGATTAGATTAATTTCACATTTTAATTTTTTAAATTTTTTTTAGATTTTTAATTAATTTAGATTAGATTAATTTTAGATTTTTATATTTTAAAAAAAATTAGATTAATTTTAGATTTTTAGATTTTTTAAATTAGATTAATTTTTGATTTTTAGATTTCTTTAGATTAGATTATCTCTTAGACTTTTAGTTTTTTTTAATTCAACTATATTTTTAGATTAGATTTTTTTTTTTAATTTTAGTTTTGATTCTTATTAGATTAAGATTAAATTTACTTTAATTTTAGATTTTCTACTTTCACTCAGATTTTATTAATTTAGCTTAAATACCTTTTTTTTAGTTTAAATTAATGATAGGTTAGATTAATTTTAATAATTAACTTTAATCTAGTTTAACATTTAGATTAATTTTAGATCAATTTAGACTAACTTAGTTAGGCTTAGATTAAATTTTAATTGCAGTGAATTAGATTTGAATGCCATTTTATTTTTTTAGTTTAATTTTGGTTTTGTGACTAATCTTTGACTTTTTTTTGTCGGTTCGAATTTCCATGCTTTGCAACTTAAAAGCTCAACTTTTGCTTGTCAAAGATTGGAGGTCAAAACTACTAATCATGTTTTGTAGGGCTTTTGCTTTAGTGTGCTTTATTTTGAGTGCCTTTTTCACATAGACTAATTAGTGGGCCTAAAAAGAACTTAGTGCTTGAGTTGACATGACAAGCAGGTTTAAAATTTACTAGTGCTTGCATTGTCTTGTGGTTTGCATCTTGTTTCTAGGTGCGTGTGTGCTTCTCTCATGCCATTTGGCGATCTTGAGAACTAGAAACACCTTTAGACATTTTGCAAAACCACCCACACATTTGGATTTTGGAATTAAAATGAACCTCATTTGAGTGTGAGGCAAAGGTGTTTGTGTATGTACTCTCCTTGCGCTTCATGTGATCTTGGGTGATCAAAAACAACATCTTTGTCTTTCTTTTGTTACCTTTAGAGGGGCCTGCCTCAAAAGAGGGAACAACTCCAACTGGTTTTTCACTCGGGCCGGTATATAAAAGGATAATCTACTCAATTTTTAAGTCCTCACAGCGGTCTTTGCCCTGGTTGTACAGTGCCACTTGAAACAAGGTACCTACCTTTTCTTTTAAGGGTATAAGATCCCCTAATAGAGTGATTAAAGCCTTAAGTGGCCTATTGGACACTTGCAGGGAGCTGTGTCCCCAAGTATTCACTAGAAGCCTCACCTTTCGGCCATTGCTTGGTATAGTATTGGGTACAGTATCATGCCTGAAGATACTCACTACTGACTCCCTTGAGTAGATAGCAAATTCCTCTTTGGGGAATTCAAAGTTGTTGAGCCTAAGAAGTGAGTGCACTATAAGGGGGAGCTTGTGCCAACAAACTTCTGAGCTATTCACTCTAAAGAAGGAGAGGTGTTCAACACTGATCTGGGGTATTTCGGTGAGCTATACCAAGTATACAATCCCTTTCCAACTAGGTTGTGCAAAGTGTTTATCAAAATCAAACTCAAAAAACATTATGTCTACTATGTTTTATGTGTGTCTTTCCAAAAAAAGCAAACTTTACACTTGCAAATTGCAACACTTCACACCATTACACCACGCAACAAACCAAATAGTCAAAATCAGGTCAAACTCTTGCCAAAAATCAGGTCACACTCTTGAGATCCATTTTCAGACCAACTTCTTGTTTTGATTCTTGTTTAAAACTAGAAACTTGCTCAATTCTCCCTATATATCATCAGTCCATTATTAGGTCACCATTTTAGGCACCTTAGCATCCTCATTGCTTGCATACCTCAAAATCTCATTAGGATACCTTTTTCAAACTTTTAGGCTTGACACCTTGTGGATTTTAGGATAGAATAAATCTCTATACCTTGGCACACATCATTGCTTCAACAAAAGATTGTCATTTGACCAAGTCATTTTTTAACTTATTCCTTTTTCATTTTGGTGGTAATTTCCTACTCACAAGTCTAGTTGGGAAACTCACCTTATCACTCTTTTCACTTGTCCTAGAGAAAGTCCATTTGAAAATCCTAGTTGAAACATTATTTTACCCTTGGATAGTTAGTGATCCTATTCTTACATCTTTCAAAAGTGTTTAAGCCCTCAAGTTCACAATAGGTAGATCCATCATCTCCTAGTCATTTGTATCCTTCATACCACAACATTTTAGACCTAAACGAGCATTATCATGCACGTTATACTTCATAACATCCAACATTATCATTATCACTTTTAGTCTTGTTCATAGATCCTTAAAATATAAAAAATACCAAAAAAATAGTTGCATTACACTTAGGCATACTTTATTTCAAAAAACAAAAATCCCAAAAATATAGCCTTATTCTCATATCTTCCATCTTCATTTTGAGCAATCCTTATATGGTTGAAACTAGATTGCACAAGAAATGTCGAGCAATGGATCTCTTTCATGATGATGAGGACCTTTACAATTATACTAGCACACTCAATTTTGACAATACCATTAATGATCCTCACAACAATACCAACCTGGATAGTCATGACCATGTCAACTTGGGGTCTACATCTTATCAACAACCAAAGACACACAATCCTTTCAAATAATTCCTTATTAGAGACAAATATGGAAATGTGTTCATAAAAGAAGTAGAGGTTGCCACACAAAATCCTAATATTTCCACTCTTGTGGATGAAATTGTCATGTTGGATCCCAAACGATATTTTGCCAAACTATTACATGAAGGAGTTAAACTACCTCAAGGATTTGATGTCAATTCCTTACATGTAACAACGCCACCCAAGGACAAAACCTGGCTGTGGCATGCAAAATTTACATTACGCATTTTGATCAGTTAGTCAAATTAGATGTCGCATTAGGACCATTCATCAATTAATCAAGTGCATTTTCATCCATTCATTTATCAAATAAACCTTATCATTCAACCTTCATCTTGCATCATTCACTTAATTAAATAAATCAGAACTTCATTTAAATCAAATTCTAAATCATATTCCATCATTTTCTGATTTAAATAAATCAATTATCAAAGTCTTGAAAGTCAATTAATCAGCATTAATCAGCATAATCATCATCTAATCCTAATCTAATGTTAATCCCATCCCACTTGCATTATCTAGATCTAGCCACTTGCACAATAAATCAATTTTATTGATTTATTAAAACCTCATTTTCTCTCAACATGACAAGTCGAACAAGGCATTTATTGCTCTTCTTTCTTGTCCCCTCTCAAGATTTATTGCAAATTTGAGATTCAAAATTTCCCCTCTTTCCGAAGGCACTCTTCCCAAATCTTGCACATGCATTGACCAATCACCACTTGACAAGTGGCCTTATCTCATTGGCAGAATCTTAATCCCACATTGGTCCATCTTCAACACTTGGCATTTTGAAAATCTTTAAATAGGTGCTTCATCCTCAAGCAAATCCTTCACAATTTCATGCAAGGTTACTCTCTTCATTTGAGATTTGATCTTGTTCATCATCATTCCACCATCTTCATAGCATTTCATCATCTTGAGCTTTTTATCAAGGATTGGGAAAGGGTCACTAGCACATGTGACACCAATCCAACATGGAATAAGTGTTTATCTTGCTTTTAAAATGTCTTCTTGATGCTATTTTTGTTACTTGTGGCATTTCTTTAGCATAGATATTCTATTTCATGGAGGTATTTGCAGATTTGTGTGTTTAGACTAACATTTCTAATGAGTATTTGAAGTGGTCTTACATTGCAGATTTTGGGTACTTCATCATGGCGCTAGAGGGAGGGCACATGGATTTTCTTCACATCTGCTATGCATTGGCTTATTTCTGACTGTTTATTAACATAGCATTTGTGAAAGTTTCTAAAAGTGTATGCAATAAATCTATTTTAGGCATATCTAGATTTCTTTTTTTATTTTTTTTTATTTTTAAAGCAATGAATAATTTTGTGTTTTGGAGTTACCAGTCTGCATATACAAATTCTGAAACCTAAGTGCCATAGTACATCATAATAGGAAGTCCGCACGCATATCTTACCTGGGTGAGGGTAGAAAGCATGCTGGAATGGATTGAGAAATTTGTCTTTACGCCTGCTCATCACATTCGCTTTGAAATGACCAAAGATTTTTCTTTGAATTAATAACGTGCTTATATGGCAGCATGAACAGGGAACATGAACTAATTAACAGAGGGATAAAAGGCGTGGTCTCATAGCCCGCAATGATTGCAGCATCGTGCGCAGGAGAAACAGGATGATGCTGGACCTGTACATCTTCGGACAGCTTGAGAATTTTTATTCCTACTAGTAATTGTGTGAACGATGAAATATCTGTAAGTTGAACAAGATGCAATTGATACATCTATGTGTCTCTGGTTTTTAACAAAAACAAAATCATAGCTAAGTGGTGCCATCACGTCATATGAATATGATTCAGGAGTCTTATTAAAATTTAAAACTTAAAGACAACACTGAGATTCTTGGTTTGTTGGATGGCTCAATTTTTACGAGTGCCATAATGTAGATATGATTCAAATTAATAGAAGGCACAAAGACTTTATATTTTATAGTTTATAGGTGTGATTATAAGTAAGTTGCAGAGGCACGTGACTTAAGCAAGTAGGATTCTTAAATGCGTTTGATAGCTGTTCTTTGTTTTGAATGCAAATTTGATATTGCGTGCAGTTCAAACATAAACATCATTTTTCCCATTAGTATTTTCACATCTTTCTGACAAAGAAGCATTATAGAGTCTTTTGCAATCAATAGAAATGTCAAATCCTTGACAGGCAGAATCGGCCTCACACTTAGTCTTCATGCGTGGTTGGTAAAAATAATGAATGCATCAGCTTGAAATCACTGGCTTTTCTTTTTGCAGATACCAATTAAAATGCGTGTCTTCTTAGGTCATGTTTTGATATGCTGTATTTTGGTACACAACAATACACTGGTCGCTATGCAAAGCCATTGCAGAGGGTTGAGTCCGACATGGAACTAACAGGTTCAGATATATAAAAAATCACCAAGAGCGCCTTCATATAGAAACGTCGCCAAAATCACCAGCATTGCTTAAGTGGAACTCATATTTCCATCAACCTTCCCACCATCTTCTTCCATTTCTTGCTGATGAGATTGCGAGGTACTCCTTTGATGTGCTTCCAGAAAGCAAGTCTTCCAACCTGTGTGAGAAGC
>VDFB02155373.1:0-23253 GCA_007258455.2 Sequoia sempervirens
AAAAGGGTTTTAAGGATATTCTCAGCTTTCCTCAGCTTCCACCAATATAAATTATGCTTTACTTTGAATTTAATAAGTAATTATTATTCATTTTCTAGTCAAATTACAAATAAAGTCCGATTGATAGATTGATTGAAAAATCTAGCTTTCAATGAGTATCACATTTTTGAATCCAAACATGTCACATTATACTTTCACATAATATAGGATTAAAAAAGAAAAATGAATTTCATGAAGTTTTAACAGTTAAGGTGGTTAGACAATGAGTTTTATATTTTTCAAAAGTTTTAATAAAAAATCATAATTAATTATTTACTTGGAAAAAATTACAAAAAATATTCATCACATCAGGACATGAGTCCTCATTTATATCTAAAATATTATAAAAATAATTATCATTTTATTGTGGTTAGGGTACGATAGATACCTACTTATTTTTTCCAAATCTAAGTACTCACCGCATTGAAATTTTAAATTTTCACCAAATAGATTTTTTTTTTTTTAAAACAAACCTAGTAGTTTAGAAACTACATTCAATTTTCTACAAATTATATTCTTACATATTTTTGAAATAATATAGATAACTTATCTAAATTTTATGTCAAGTTGCCAACCTCGATTTTTCCCGATTTTTTGCCACTTAAGGCCTATTTCTTTCCACAGATGATCCTTGTATACCCTATTTCCAATTACATATTTGTTCCATGGAATTAATACTTGTTCAAGAATCTTTGATTTCATTTGAAAGTTCAACTCCACTTATAGCATCACCTATCACTTTTTTTGCTTGCATGTAAACTCATGCAATACTTGTTCAATCTAGTGAAGTTTTTAAAACTCATTTTTCCTAAATTCCTTATCATCTATTTCCAATTGCATTTTCTCCATAAAAACAAAAATTAGTCACAATTGAAACACATTGGTACATAAGTTATTTTTAATTTAGACATCTATGTTCTTAGGAGATGGATGTAAACTTAGAAACTTGAAGTGTGTGCACATCAATTTAAATTGATGTTATATATTTAATTTCCTTGTGGCTTTAGGTACACATATATATAGAAACTATTATAAATTGATTTGAATTCAATGCTTAATTTTATACATAACATGTGCACTACAAGAATTGAGAAGTTTGTATCTATTTAATACAAACTTTAAAAATTCATTTTTCCATTTCATTAAACTGAGTAGATACTTCCAATTACATATTTGTTCCATGGAATTCTTAAGTTCAAGAATAGTTGATTTCATTTGAAAGTTCAACTCCACATCTCTCACTTTTCTTGCTTGCATGTAAACTCATATGCACTTGTAGATCTATATAGATCCATGTATAATTTTGAACCATATATCCCATGCTTACATGAACTTAAATTGATGTTACATATAAATAATTTCCTTGTGGCTTTAAAGGTGCACATATAGATAGAAAAGTTATTATAAATTGATTTGAATTTAATGCTTAATTTTATGTTACACATAATGTGCGCTGCAACAATTGAAGAGTTTATATCTATTTAATATGATTATCTATTTAAAGGTGAAAAGATAATTACTATCCTTTATAGAAATTAAATATAACCTTTTGAATCTAGTTCTTTTACTTGTATTAATTTTGATGGGGTACCTTTAGAATCTATTTTTATGATTGTGATTCATATAAACTATAAACCACTTTTAAATAATTATTCATATTATTTTACCAAATAATTATTCTCTTGTATGATTAGGGCCTCATCTTACTAAAACTCTTATCTCATCCATGCCTTATTATGTTTAGAGAATATTTTAACTTACTATATTCTAATGATATTCCACTTGAAAAATACATTAAATCATTTTAATCCTTGGTATATTTACCAAACATAGAGGGGGTTTATTCCCATTTGTAACCATCATTGTAGGGTTTAAGTGTGTATTGGATTTATTTATTTACTTTCTAGGGATTATCCTTCCACCTAACGTGATTACTTTATTGGATTTCTTTATCTTTTCCTTAACTATCTTATGCCTTAATTTACTTTGTTGTTTTTCTAATCTTTCTCTTCTACCATTATTTCTAGCTAATTGAATTATGAAGTATTCATGCCTAGTATTTTGTATTATGAAGTATGAATTATGTTTTTTTCCTTAAAAACTGTAAACTCTCTTAATCTTTTCCATCTTTCTATCCTAAGCAAGGATTCAATACTTAAATTTATTCTTTTCAAACTAGATCATTCTTATACTTAGATTAGACAATAACTAGTTTTTTATATGCCTTTTATTCAAATTTTATAACATTACATGTGTGTGTGTATGCGTAGAACTACATATGTGTATGTACATAATGTATTTACTATACATTTAACATGTTTAACATATATAAATCACAAATACATGAGCATGAGTTCTCTAAATCTAGATATAATGTATAAACACTCTTGAGTGTAAACATGTACATGTACACATGTAGATTAACATAAACATTTAAACATCAGAAAACACATGTACATGTAGATAGATGAACATAAACATGAACATTATAAGAAAAAAGGTACATGCATGTAGATTGAATGAAAATAAACATATAAACATAAGCAAAATAATATTTTTAAACTCAAACACATGTATATCATATAAGAAAATGTACTAGAGATCATCAAATGTAGGTAATAATGTATCAAGAACCTAACAAATGTACTAGAGATCATCAAATGTAGGCAATAATGTATCAACAACCTAACAAACATGTGCTAGAGGCCATCAAATGCAGCCTGTCATATATAATGTTCAACAACTCATAGATCCATTGCAACTTAATAGTCATGCCGACTCCTAGTTGAACGACCCTTTGAATGAGAATCCTACTCCAATAGATATGTCGAGCCCTAGAGATAAAATTGTACACAATGTGTTAAATACATACACACACACACACACACACACACACACACACACACACACACATATATATATATATATAATGAAAGTTATTTAAGAATGTACATGTATTTTTAAATATCTATCTAGATATATATACATGTATGTACACATATATGTATATAAAAATTTAAAACTCACATGTCCATTGGCAACAATATCATCCATAGAATCATGCCGACGTACACAATCTGACCCCATGATAGAAGTAACATGAGGTATGTCCATCTAAACTATACATATATTATGAATAATTGAATTGAACATGCACATGCACACATACATATAGATACACATGTACCTGCACATTAGGTGGCATCGGATGATCCAAGCCCTCTACAATGGCCACTTCCACCAAATCAACCAAATGCGCTATTTTCTTAGTTGATGTTTCAAGATCTACATCTATCTGAGCCATCACATGTCATGCTAGAAATGATGAGTGAAGGGGACTAACCAGCTAAGATGACATCATCATGATGAATCTAGACCAATCAACATCTCCACAAAACCCATAGAATTCTGCACCCTCTCCATGTCAACTGAAGGATCAATAGCTTGTGTAGAAACCAAATGATCTGTAGCTGGATCCTAATATGCACTGGTGTTGGGATGAGAGTGATGACAATGATGGGATCCTAGATGTGAATGAACTCCAACACCCAAACAGCCTATAATTCCCCGCCATGAAGCCCTAGAGGACAACACGCTACAACACACAAAAATGAAACAATTTTTTTTTTTTTAAATGCAACATACTAAGATTGTAGAAGATACAATAACTTGTATTCTAACCTAAGTTCTCTAAGGTTCCATTACTACGCTACTAGAATCCCATTAACCAAACTAACACGAATAATAAATCATCTCATTTAACAAGATTCATCTATCAATATGATTTTCATTTAATTCATCACATTTAAATGATCTACCAATAATAATCATCCATATCATATCATCAATAGATACCATTCAAAATCAATTTCATTAACTAATCTAAGCAAGGTATATCATTAACATTACCCATTACAAGAGCAAGGTCAACAATGAATTACAACATTACTTGATTACATTAATGCTTCCTCAAGATCAATTGGGGAGATTGTACATCAGATTTCAACACATGATACAACTAAATTCAAATCAATACAAGTGCACGTAGTACATTCCACTCAAATAGGAACAAGTGCAGAAGTCCACATCACCATGAGTAGTCACCACGAACACGAACAACAACAAGGGAACCCAATAGAGAGATAGGCACATTCCACCTGACCATGTGGAACCCTAAGGTCCACCCCCATGCTAGGAGATAGCAATAAGGTCCCACAACAACAAACAGGGAAACCACAACTTGACATAACAGGGCTAAACAAAGGACAACTGATGAAACAACACATAAGAACATACATTGCTTCTGGAGGACATCACATATTGAAGGGAGAGAACAAATAAGGGAATAATAGCCTATAGAGGGAAGAGTGTCATCACATGGTCCTAACATGGGTAACCCTAACAGTCTCTCACTAGATGCCAACCCCCATCTATGGTTACCTTGATAGCCTCTCACTAGGCGTCGGCCCCATAGGGTAACACATGCAGAACCAATCTTGCTTTCGTGAGGACAAGGAAGTTGGTCTTGCCAACTAGGCCTTCTCAACCCATCCTTAGCCTAAATGATCACTACAAGCATGGGAAATGCATTCACTTATCTTGATTAATATGTAAACTACCCAACCCCCTAATTCATTGTAAGTTATCACTGAGTTAAGAAACTCCCACATGGGTTACCTTGGCACCACTTTGTGCGTCAGCCCCCATTGAGAACCAATCCCCCTACTAGCAGCTAGGAGACCCAACAAAATCAATAGGGTAAAGCCATCATGCACAAATGAAAACCACAAAATTACATAACCCAAGCAAGGCATGGACCATCTTTCTCTCACACACAACTATAACCACAATAAGGAGTGCATGGATAAGACCCACAACAACACATCACAAGTATAGTACCAACCAATTCAAGGCTCAAATATAACATTTCATCCAATAACATATTTTCCCCAAGCCTCTAGAAGACTTACAAATCCATTAAACACAAAGGACTCCCACTTTTAAACAATCACCAAACCGCCCCGCTCCCCCCCATTCCCCACTCTATAATCACAACATAGTATTCAATGCAAGCAACCAGTCCAAATGTACAACCACAAAATACATTGTTTCCACATCCCACATACCTCTTTACTCTACCACACAATTCACTTAATTTGGTCATTTACCACAACATAAATTATTCAAAATAACCAATTACACAATAATTTTACAAATAGTTAAGAAAGTAATCAACATTCATTAATTAGTAAAAAGATACCTTAATTCCTATATTTAACTAGACCTTCAATTATTTAAGTAAAGCAACTTTTTGGCTCATTCTTTTATATAACTATGTTAACGTATACATATATATATATATATGGATATATATACACTTTTGGTACATATATATACACATATATACATGTATTTATATATATGTACATATTATAATCATAATATTGTTGGAATACAGTATTCCATATTACAATATGACAATATATAAAACACATAAAACATACAAATATATATATATATATATATATATATATATATATATATATATATAAAATTGAATGCCAAGATTCAATACAAATTTTTTCGAATTACATAAAATTGAATACCAAACAAAGGAAACAACCAGTAATGATTTCATATGCACAGCATCAAGTTTGATCATGAATGAGACATACAACAAGCATAAGGCAAAAGCTAGACCATCGGATTTAAGCCACGATACATTGTATTTTTAATATAAAACATAGAAGAAAATTAGTAGTCCGGTTATATAGTTCTTGCTTTTCATTTAATTGATATGTATCAAATGTGGAATTGAATACCTGTCGAGAGACTTATATGGGGAGCTCCCACCTTAGCGTGCTCTTTGGTTAAAATATACAATGTATACAAAATCAACTTCAGGTATAACACCTCCCCATAATAGCTCGCAACAAACAATTTCTACAAAATAAGAAATGGTCTCTATAGCATAGCTCAGGTAGCAAGATCGCAAGGAAGAGAGGAGAAAGGAGGGCAAGGCATAAATATCAAAATACAAAACCAAACGCCGATCTTAAGATTCAACAAAGTGAAACAAGATACAAAGTATCGTCTACTACCTAAGCTATGCATGGCTATCAAAACTCCCAACCTATAATGAATACATTGAAATAAAAGGGCGATACAACATCGTTTTCTAGGATAACTACGTTACATTCAATGAAATCTAGAATAAATTTCCATCGCTTTTCAAAGAAAGCATATAAATCGAACCAACATAAATGAAACCATAGTAAGGAATTTAAAATTCAATATCAAGCATAATCATAGATATAAAGGGTGTGAATCGAAAGAAGCACCAATATAAATTGAGTGCCAACCATATCAATCATTTCCAAAATTTAATGCACATAAAGAATTCCAACACAGAGCAATAAATAAGAATGTCAGAGTTTAGCTTCAAGATGAAAAAAAAGGGGAAAGAACCATTCAGACAGGGAACCAACAAAGATTGGAGGGGAGTCGACCACTGGCCGAGACTGGGGTTTAACCAAGGTAAAACCAATGGATAAAATTCACAGGCAAAGGAAATATATTTGGAGGGAAAAATAAATCGATGGAATATAAAGACATTTTATAACTACAAAAAAAAAAACTAAACAACCGAGCGGCGAAATAGACAGAGGGGCTGCGCTTAAGCAATAATACATAGGTTTAGAAATTTGTTGCAGTGAATAACCCAGTCACTGAATTTACTAAATTGATCATCTCATAATTAAACAAGAAATTGTTTTGTTTCAAGCAGAGTAATACTCCATTTCCATTTTCTACAAATTTAGAATTGAGATTAGCAAAGAACCTAGTTTTTTCTTGCTTGACAGAGCTGAAATCTTGATGCTAAGCTCTTCAAAATCTAGTTAACGACTCCATCTCTTCTACAATTTTCCAAAAATAATCTCTGCCAAACTCAATTCAAACTTTACCCCCCCAAAAACCAGATGAGAAGCCTCTAAGAGCAAGAACAACTATTCACGAAAGACAAGATTAGTTTTCAGGTATGGTTGAAAATCCCCCAACAAACTCTTTAGAACTCCAATTCCAAAAAAACCCCAAATCCAGTAGAAAGTCTCCAAGAAAATAGAGGAAAATATTCACGGGTGGAATCAAGATTAGTTTCTTTTAGATATTAGTAAAAAGCCCCTTTCTTTAAGCCAATTAACCAATTTATTCACCACTCCCAATCCGTTACTGCATGCACTCCCTTCTTTAATTTAATTATTTTATTTTATTTTCCCACTATTGTTTTCCACCACTCCTCAATATGTTAATTAATAAACCTATCTTCATTTATTTACACACAATAATCAACTCTTAAAATATTTAATTTATTAATTATAATCCTTTCATTTTAATTTTGTTTGCACAACACTTTAAATCATATATTTATTTCAATATTTCATTATTAACACATACTTTAATTAACATATTTATTTTTATATTTCTTTATTAAATCATAATTTTAATTTAATTAAACCAAATAAAACATTAATAATATTTTATTTAATCAATACCTCAATTACATTAAAGCATCTATTTTTAATTATCAAAATGCCTTTTTGAGATTAATAGTATTTATTTTAATATAATAATCAATTGAAGCACTAATCAATCAAATTAATCGAGTGAACAAAATACCAAGTAGTACTTGACCTCACAGTGACATAGAAGGCAATACCACAACAACAAAGACGAACCAAATCACAAACGAACAACACTACCAAGGTGACAACGGATACTCATCCTCATCAAGGATGATGGCTCAACAAGGGACCGAATTCTATCTCCATCAACAACTTCCATTGGGTTTAAGGAACACTCAAACTTGGAAATTTAGGTGGAGTTGATGCCTAGTACCTACAACTTGCAGCAAACCACACAATTGAACATATACATAATCAAACAGTCAAGCACACCATGAAAGGAACGTCGATACATCATAGGGCACTCACAAGTGAGTGATGTGACACTGTTCACCTTCACCAAAATACATCAACACACAATAATCAGATGCCAATAACATGATCTAAGAACATACATCAGATAATCACATGGTGCCCATAGCAAGAATAATCCACATAATCAATTAAATCGATTTACTAATCATGAAATAAACATAAACATCAGTGGTAAAGTATCATCAACTATCATCATAATAGTGAATTCAACATCAAACAGAATATCATCATGTCCAAATACAAACAAATAACTATCAGTAACAAAAAGAAAACTGAGGGGCACTACACGACCTTTGACTTAGTCTATAGAGATCCCATGGTTTGATGTGATGAAGACATATGCCTCCAAGAGGTCCTTAGCCAAACAATGCAAAGTACTGCATTCCATATCACTTGTAAGTTCATCTAGTTGTGTGGGTGTAGGGATTCCCACCATTGTAAAAGGATGAATTATGCTACGTTGTGCTACAAATGGTGTGGATCATGAATGTACATAAATCAAATATTGAGACATATGATAAGTGACATCCTAATGGTCACAATTGCAATATCACCTACATTGTCAATTTCTTCCTTTAAGGAAGCAATGACAACTTGATCTGCTAAGGGGGCTAGAGTTGGGGTGAGAGTAGGAGACCTCTCACCAACCAATACCCTAAACACTGAGGTTAGTTGCTCTGCTCAACAATAGGTGTCCCTATCGACAATCCTATCATGCCCCTAACCAACATATGGTTGAATGTCTATGTAGTTGACTTTGAGGCCCAAATGAACGTCAACATACAACTGTTGAACAAAATATAACAAAAGTTGGTCATTGTTTGGATATCTACCATGCGCTGCAAGAAATCACAGGTAGATCAAAGTGGCCATAACAACATCCACACATTTGGTGACCTAGTATGACCTCACCTTAGCTTTAATTTGATAGGATGGAAAACATTGGTTTTTAATCATATCTCTGGTCACAACATCTTTTATTTGAGAAAAGGGAACCTCACCACATACTTCTTCTCACATGTGAGAAAGAATAGTAGCTACTCTCTCAAGGGAAAATGCACTAGTATCCTCAATTTTATCTCTAATTTGTTCTAGGCTATGTATTATGGACATGCAAGTGTCTGCATATATGCCTGTGTTCGTACCATCAGTTAATGAATCTCACAATCTCTTAATCTCACTATATTAGTACTTGCAAATAGTGTAGGAAGAGGTGGAACATGTGCATTTTCCATGATGTGTACCTAAAGGAGAAATGAGACCTTCTTGCTTTAATATATCTTGATCTAGAGAGTAGAAATAATGTACAACACATACATACATGTTCAATTGATTTAAATTTAAAACAACTATTTACAAGCATGATATAGAATGTAAATTGAACTATAGATCTAGATAATAGTTCTTGTGCATGTGTGCAATAAATTTAATGTAACTTCTAGAAATGTTTAAACTATTTACTAGTGAAACAAGTAAATTAAAATTTTAAATATTAATAAATCTAATGTAATTCAAAGTAAGAATGTGTTCACTCATTTCACCAAAATGTAGAAACTTCTAGTTCTATACATTTAAATATATATAAAATGATCAAGATAAATATATGATCCATGAGTAAATCACAAGGGCCAACAAGTTCTTTTGGCAAGATTTGAAAGCATCTCTCTAGATAATTATAAAGTCTACATGGGTTAAGAAAGAAAATGGTTATTCTCTCTTATAAAGGGGAAAGATCAATAACAATTAAATTCTAAAATATAATTGAAAAGAACCAATTTTTTTGGCAATATTTTTATAGGAAATTTAAAAATCAAACAAGTTATATATATAATAATAATAATATGCCATTAGAGTAGGAGTGACTCAATGAAAACCTTGAAAGTACAAAGGGTGTAATGCACGTATTCAAATTTTGACTCATTTGTGTGATTCTTGAGTTGATTCTTAGTAGATGTCATAGGTACCCTATTTGAAATATCAACCATAGGAATGCTAGTGACAATATGTGCCCCTACAATTGGTTGCTACAAAGTATCCAAATATAATTGGAGGTGAGGAAAAATTATGCATGATGAAAAATATGAAAGAACATAATTAGTGGACCATCATGTATGAGAAGAAATTAATGGATAATAAATATATTCTTCAATGTATATAATAGTATAAGAATATATGCTATATATCAATTATTATCAAGAAAAGGTCCACTCCAAGTGTAAAATAATCATAAAAAGGTGCCCCTAAATGCTATATAAATATCCTATATATACATATTAAATATAAAATCAATTCAAAAGATGAACATA
The DNA here is from genome assembly GCA_007258455.2 of Sequoia sempervirens. Classification (NCBI taxonomy): domain Eukaryota; kingdom Viridiplantae; phylum Streptophyta; class Pinopsida; order Cupressales; family Cupressaceae; genus Sequoia; species Sequoia sempervirens. The sequence continues at coordinate 10,343 of VDFB02155373.1, forward strand.
TTAGCATAAATTTAATTTAGGAATCTATAGGTATGAAATCATATATGTAAAGAGTATTGATTGAAATTTAAGAAATATGATAAGAGAGATTTAGAAGAATGAAAGTTTAAGTTAAAGTATATGTAATGGTAAGGCATCAAAATGATATGAGCATAACTCATGATAAGGCTCATATACATAGTAACATAAGGATGAGAGAACATGCATGGAAAACTGATAAGCATTAAGTGGAAAATATGATGCCTCACAAGTAGTTAAACATGATGAATATATGGTATTAGAATAGATCGAATTCATAATTAAAATAAAAATAAAATCACAGCCTGTGCACATAGAAGACATCATACGTATGTAGCATAGATCATGAAAACTCATAAAATATATGTGAATGAATCTTATCATATGAACACCCAAATTGGGAACATGAAATTTATGAAAAATATTATTTAAGATAGATCAAGAATTCATCAAGGAAAATATGAGAGTGAGATATATATGATAGATAAAGAGAGCATAAGTGTTAAATATAAAAATGATAATATAGTATAGGCACCCCTCAAGTATGTAAATGAAGAATAAATCATAATATAGAAAGTAAAATGAGAGTATATATTTAACATAACAAACATGAATAATAAAGATGTTTAAAATGTAAGGACACACAACATATAAATAGATAAATAGATGAAGTAGGAAGGAGGATCACACCAAATATTACATAAATAGAAGGCTAAAGTAGAACTAATACACAATTCAAGGATTAAGTGACATAAAAGTGTAACATATGTTAAAAGTACTTGTATCAGCATGTACCACTAAAGGTGTCTTTGTATTATCTAGTTTATATTTAACTAAGAACATGGTAACATAAAGCCTAGAGAGAGAAAAACACAAAATGTGTCAAGTAGCAATGGGAATAGGTTAGAATATCTAAGTAATGTAGTCATCTCCCATGATGTGTCTCTAGAATATGGTGTGATATGATCAATCAACATTATAATGATATTCATCATGTGCAAGTTGGCAAGATTACTCTCAAATTGTATCATTGCGTTGTATATATGATAGCTTGAATTTTACCACTTTGTTGAAGGTTGCACTAGACTTTATTTTTTCTATATAACAATAGCATAACTCTTTGCAATGTGCAATAAAAAATAAAAAAAATTGGTAAGCATAGGGATCTAAATCACTACACAAACCAACATATAAAGCATCAAAATATACATTATGCACAAGCAAGAAATATGTGTAATATTTAGAAAAACCAAATAACATGAATATTTTAAACCATTTCAAAGACATGTGGGATTATTTCTTCAAAGAAGTTGGCTAAGGAAACCATGAGATCAAAAATTATAAGGGCACATGTAATGCCCATATTTTAACCTTGGGGTAAAAATACAACTAACTTTTTTTTTCTAATATTGAAACTTAACATTTGATAAAGACTTAACCTATGAATACCAACTATTCGTATAAGATGGCAAGGCTCATGTTTTTTTATTAGTGACATGTCTCCCGAGAGTGGGGAGTGGAACTAACAAAGGAGTGGGATGTGTAGAGACCTCTATGTGCACCCTCAAGTTATGATTAGAAAGTCCCTAGTTAAAACTAACATAAGATCGCTTGACATTATTTTAGTAGGGGTCATTGTTATCGATGTTTACACAAAAGACATTAGATAACCTCATCCTTTAGTTTTGTAATTCTAATCCACAGATAATAATAATACCATGAGTTTATTATAGTTCCTATTATGCTTCCAAGTAGTTTAAGTCCATTCTAAGATACCATTATAACTACCAAATATAATTGTTCACATTATCTTATATGACTAAATGCAACACCAACATTAATATCACCCTTAATAATAATATTTCTTTTATTATTGTATATTGAAACGTTGACATTATTAGTTAGGTTTTCCATTACACTATCTGACATTCCATACACATTACTATTACCATCATTAAGGGTTTAAAAGGGTTCATCAACTATATCACTATCAAAGGGCATCCATAGTAATATTTCTATTACTAACATTATTATTATAATGCATAGAAGCATGATTATTGTTAACAACATATTACATAAAGTGAATTATAACAAGAACATTATTGTTACAAGTATTTAAACTTTTCTTTAATATGCTTTCGAGCAACCACAATAATACTAGCACCTATGATCATATTATTGCTACCAAGACTTAAATTACTCAATTTAACTTTGTATTCTTGTTTGTTAATAATATTAATACTTTCCTTTGATATCAATATTAATAACGACCCCAATACCAATATCCCCTTGAGTATTATTAAACAAATACTTATCTTAATGTTATATCGTATATACTATTATTAATGATGATATTAAGCCAATGTAATAACTCTTAATATTTATATTGTTCCTTATCTAAACCCGAAAAATAGGATAAATTATTATTGTTTTATCTATATGTTTAATTGTTAATTATTCAAATTCATGTATCCGTTTATATATATTCTTTATACACAAATATTCTATTTACCTTAAAAAGTAATTTAAAATTATAAAAATAATAATAATAATTATCCTCTATAATTAAATAGATTATTTCTTAAATACATTAGGTTACTTTTAAAAGAAACCTCAAATAAGCAAGAGAATATTGTTTTTCTTTCTTGGTGCTTTAAAATATATATACTTAATCAAATATTTAATCTTTACTTAATTTTTTTTTTTTTTTACATACTCTTATTTCAAATTAATGTCCTTTAAACTAGGGGGTGGGGTATATTCTTTTTCCCTTTATTAAGGGAGTCTTAAAAACTTAAGAGGATTACGTGAAAATCTTAAAAGCTAAGGTTATAATATTTTTTTTTACGTGAAATGTCGATGCAACATATCTTTATCTTTTTTTTTTCTTAACTTTATTACTACCGTCCAAGCTATACGGTATTGATAGGGGTGTCATTGTTTATTAGGCAAAAGATATTATCATATATTTTTTTGGTTTGACTCCCGCTTAATGTTTATATCGTGAGAAATTTTCTACAAGTCCAACATTCACTTTTAAATTCATGGTTTTAAAGGATGATGCGTTTCAGATATGCGTGCATTAGTTATATTTTAATTGCTAGACTCCCGTTTTGCCACCCAAAGGAAACTCCAAACAATTATTCAATGCATTTAATTTAAGCACTCCATTCCACGATGAGAGGGACGCCTTTTACCTATGGTTTACCACTACTGCTATTTTGGGAAATCACAATATCGTGAAGAGGGAACAAATGAGAATGTTGTATTTTCCATTCGCCGTATCTGACCCAAATGAAAAACCCATGAATCCTGGGAGATAACGCACTATCCCAAGGTTTTTGTCCACCATCCTACATAGCTACTTGCGTATGATGCGAAGAGACACACTTATACCAAATCCTTCCTTTGACAGGTCAAATCACTGTAAATTAGGTAGACTACAGAGTACTTCCGAACACTTCCAAAACCTTCATATTTTGCTATGAGTCTGTGGTTGCTCAAGGAGTCTGGGATCAAATCCCGACCCATCTGGAACTTCATCGACTTTATTTGATTTAATTCTTCCTTGCTTCAAGACTGCAAAAATCAACCTAAAGGCTACAACTCTTATCTATTCACGACCAAGCACAAGGGCAAGGAGGAATCAGGACGACAAGGCTAACTAAGATCTATCCTTTACACAGGTGAATGGTAGACAAGGAAAAAAAAAAAAATCCAGCATCATGAATTCCTCACAGTGTACTTAGGCGTGGAGGTTAAAAGCATTGCTTCCCATATTTTGTGTTTTGTTTTTTTTTTTTTTTTCAAACTGTCTTTCTGTGAATCCTCTAATCTTTTAAAATAATTTGATGTCTGATTTCCTTAGTTTCGATGATACCTCCCAGCATCTAGGCTATCTCTTTTTTTTTGGCAACATATTCTTAATGAATTTCAGTTACAACATTTGCAGAGAAATTTGTCAACGTGTTAAATACATACAAGCTTGCATAATGTACAGTGATAATCCTTCACTCACCCAACCAACTTTAAACTTCTCCCAAATGTTTATTGTTTCATGTATAGCAAAGTTCTATCTTGAGATATGTTTATTGTCAATTTCGAACTATTATTATTACTGTTTGTTTATACTCTGAGGCTAGATATGATAGCTTGGTGCATTAAAGGTGTTTCGTATTGCCAATGTGATTACTTTCTTCATAGAAGGAAATACACTATACTTGGGACCAAAATACAAATAAAGGATCATAAATGTGAATATATATTTGCTAAAGAAAAAATCATTCTCAGGATTATTGAGTAGTTAAGATAGAATACAAATGAAAATACAGTAAACTATGTAGACCACACAAATATTTACTTTTCTGTAATTTACATACATCTGTACAGCAGGTTACATAAAACCTTCAATAGCGAATATGTTTTCTTCATAATATAAGATAAAATAAATAAATACATGGAGCCCTTTGAACTGAAATTTCTACCTGGATCAAAGTGTAATATATTTTAACAAAAGAAACTAACAATGTGATAACTTTGGAGAGTTTTCTATTACCCTCTTTGCATCAAATCTATTTGCAAGTATATGGAACTTATAAACAACGTACAGTATTTCCATATACACATGATATGACTATTTTTAAGCCTTGAACATCTGATAACTTCACCTTAGTCCTGAACATATAAGTATATGTATAAATATATTGCTCCTACATGGATTTCTCTTGTAACATAGAAAATAATTCCTTTCTTTTTCCTTCTAAGTGACTTACATAAGTTTGATGCATAGCTAGCTTACAATGTGAAAGAAACAAAACAACTTTCCGCTATTACATTCCAAGAAACAGTACTGCAGCATGGTAAGAATTAGCTGCGTTAACATGATATAGTATTCATTTTCCTTACAAGTATAAAATGCAAAATTTTCTTAGCTTATTTACATCTACAAGTATCAAAAAGGGTAGATTTCTCTTGAAATAACACCACCAAGTTCTATAAACCAAGATACACGGTTACTCAAAAGTAGCATGAGCTTTTTCCCAACTGCCACTTTTAAACATTTCTCCAACCTACAAAAAAAAAACACATAAAATTTTCTCTAGAGGCCAATGGGATGCTCACCTCTCAACCTTTGGTTGGAAAACCAACCACCCCCAAGCTAGGAGGCAACCGAGGGAACCGGGTACAAATAAATCCAAGCAAAACAATATTTACACACATGATACATACAAGATTATTTTCACACCCACCCAAGGGATTTTCACATAACTTTAGGATTCCATCAAGAATCCAAAGTGGGGAATGTAGGGTGGACTACACACTCCATATGGGGACTTATAATAATAGGAACAAGAACAAGTCAATATCATACTCCCATCATTTAACATGCAACCCTTCTTTAATATCACCTCTTTCTCCAAAACCCATAGCACCAAAACCATTTCTACCATTTCATAATTACATATGGGTACTCATACCCTTTTTGAGCCTCTCCTTTCAAGGAGGGATTAAACTTCCCCATGGAGGTTCCTACTCCATACCATCCCCAACAAGGGATGCTCTTCCCAACTTGGGTGAGCCTATCCCTACACAACCCTTTTTCCCATAACACATAATACATCAAAAACACAAGAAGATATGCTCCAAGAGTAATTTGAAATAAACATACAAATCAAACACAATAGATAAAATTTCAAGCACATCTTTTCACCTACACATATAATCTTTCAAATACAAACATGAAGAAGTAGAAACAAAAGTGGTGAATCTACCTTAAAACCAAGCTCAAGGAAAGATGGGTTGAGGATCCACACAACTCCTCTTCTTCCAAGATTTTTCTTCAAACTCCTCACTCCCCCAAAATTCAACCAAAATCAAGAATGCAAAAGAATCCCCTAACCCTTGTTTTGAGTTTGCTTTATAGAAACTCAAGTTTTAATTCCTTTGAATAGGGAGCTGACATTTGTCAACCTTCCATTCACCCTCCCAGGCACACTCACCCATGTGTTCTCACACATGTGTGAGGACTTGGGAGACTTCCAAGACAACATGGAGAAGTGGGATTGGAAAGGGACTAGTCCCCATCCCACTTCCCAAACCTTATTTTCGTCAAACCTCTTTAAGGCCTCAAAAAGAGTGCCCTATCTTGAGACTGACCCATGATTTTGAGCTAAAAAGGTACCTAACCCATAGGTACCTACCCTAGGGACCTTAAACCCATAAAAAACACTTTAAAAATATCACTTTTCAATCCCCAAAAAGTGCCTAAAAGTTCAAATCCGAGTTTGTCCACTTGGATAGACAACTCACCTCCTAGATGGACTGACGTGGCAATAAAAACCAAATTAAAAACATTCACAAATAACATCAATAATTACATGATGGAACTATAGTCCCTTCATATGGACTTTAGCTCGGTTTCACTGGTTAATTTACATAGGGTTCCCAAGAGTTGCCTCCAATTTCCATTGGCCATGGAAAATGTACCTGCACACTCAATACACACGTTAATCCATCCAAGTAAATCATATTCATATAATAATCAAATCATTTGAATCACAATTGCATTCACACAAGTTTCATAATTTGTATAGCATAAAGATCCTATAACATAATTGAAAAATCATTAGCCACCTATCTTATCTCATTTTCATTAACATTAATTTTCATACTCATCTAATTGCAACATGATTGGTTCACACCACTTGTTTCATTCCTTCATCATTAAGTTTTCAGATTCAAATTGAACAAACTCAATAACCAACATAAAATTAGATCAATCATCATAGTTAGCTAGCATGTCGCATAATCAAAATCAAATAATCATATTAAATTAAATGTTCAAATATCCTATCATCAATGATATCAATAGGGATAGACAATAACCAAACTCAAAATAATCCAAGTACTAGATGTAGCATAGTCATAATCAAATCATCACATGAACACAAATGTCTAAATCTCCTATCATCAATGGTATCATCGCATAATCAATAATTAAACTTAAAATAGTTCACTTACTAGATGTAGCATAGAGGTGGGCCTCACAACACACTCATGGTTATAGCATTTGTGATCTCTTATTACTACATGATGATTTTCTTATGTTGTTGGGGATCAAGTTATGCCTCTTAGTCAAAATTTTCTATAACTACCTAAAGAATGAAATTGTCCTCCCAAAAGAAGATTTGTTATTTTTTAGGTCCAAAATTTGTTTGTAGGAGAGACCATCTAAATAAAATTGTCTCATATCCTCTCGCCATCATCTATGCATATCTAAGTCCACATCAGTGGACCTGACGACATCAACAAAATTTTACATCACAGATGCAAAATGCCTCATGTGTAGTTGAATCAATGCTTCATTTTGAATAACATTGATTTGATTTTGAATGGATGTAACATTGTCATTGATTTGTGCTTGCAAGCGAGCCTCATCATATATTGGAGATGTTGTAGGTGGGATGTTATGAGGTGGAGGGGGTGGAGGGGGACTTGGAGGTGGAGGGGGCTGACAAGGTGGATTAAGGATATCATCAATATTGAATTGATCCATGATATATATAAGTGAACTTGCATTAAATTATACAAAATTTTAAGAAATAGCTAAAGTTTAAACCTACATGAATTTGTTTAAATAGAATACATAAATATACATACACATACATACATTATTCAACTTGAGCATGTACATACAAATTTCAAAATTTAAGATACATGTTTAACATAAAAAATAAGATGTACAATGCATAAATACTTCATTCAACTTGACCATGTGTACATAAAAAATTCAAAATTTAAGATATAACTATGTAATTTTAATACATGTACATACTAAAAAATAAACTTAAAACATACACAAAAAGCTCATTTATGTCTAAGGCATGTAAATGAAAAACAAATAATTTTTAATGTGATGTGAAATCTCATTAAAAATTACATTAATTTATTAGGATAAATTATGATGGCTTAAGGGGTCCCCATAGGATGGCTTAAGGGTTCATAATAGGATGGCTTAAGGGGATCTATGAATTAATTTCCTAGGAGAAAATGATGCTTAAGGGAATAAAATTTGGTGAAGTTGCCCAAGGCAACCAAATTTCATTAAGTTAAAATTATACTATTTTTTAAAATGTACATTTAGGAGACCTAATTAATAACATATGGTGGCTTAAGGGGTCCTAAGTATCTAGTTTTAAAGGGATCTATGGCTTAACTTTCCTAGGAAAAAATTATGGCTTTAGGGTTTAGGGTTTAAGGTTTAATCTCCTTAAACCATTTTCTTAAAAATCCGCTTAAACCATTCAATATAAATGATGTAATTGAATATGTAAATGAAAAAATACCTAAGACTCATTTATGTCTAAGGCATGTTACAAATTATTTTTTTTGTTAATGTGATGTGAAATCTCATTAAAAATTACATTAAATTAGGAGAAAATATGATGGCTTAAGGGGTCGTAATAGGATGGCTTAAGGGGGTCTATGAATGAAGATCCTAGGATAGAATGATGGCTTAAGGAGATAAAATTTGGTGAAGTTTCCCAAGGCATCCGAATTTCATTAAGTTAAATATATACTATTTTTTAAAATGTACATTTAAAGGATGCAATTAATAATATATGATGGATTTTAAGGGGTCCTAAGTATAGTTTTAAGGGGATCTATGGCTTAACTATCCTAGAACAAAATGATGTTTTTAGGGTTTAGGGTTTAATCCCCTTTTAAACCATATTTAAATATATAAAGTAAGGAGTTGCTCATATTCAAATATCTATATAAAAATTAATTATGATAACATTGTGATAGTAGTTTAAATTATATTGATGATCATGTTTTTGATAGGGAAAAGTAGGTTTTGATGGGACTTGAAACCCATTACAAGAAGGTTTTGAAGGGACCTAAAACCCTATACAAGGAAAAGGTGCTGCAAGAAAAATAATCAGTTGAACTATAGATTTTTGGCTCTCTAGGACTTTCTAGCACTTCTAGGGTTTTTCACCTAAAAGGAGAAAGCAAGGGGCCAAAGAATCTAGCTAGTTCACTCAAATTAAGAAATGTGTGATGTAATTAGAACTAAATGGAATGATATGAATGCAACTAAACTAAGAAATTGAGTGATTATGAATGCAAAACCTAAGATTAATGTAATGTTTGAAAACACAATGTGATATGCAAAAAAATGACATATGAATGAATACAAAACAGGAAAGAACAGGGTTGAATCAAAGTGTAGCTAGAATTCTGATGAAAAATTTGGAAGGTTTTGAATGATGTTTGGAATCACAGAAAATCACCAATGGGACTCATTTTCCACTGATGGTGAACCAATCCTACTTCTGGTAAAAACTATCAGGAATAGGTTTCTTAGTGTCAGGATCCGAAATCTAACAAAACCTAGATTTCCATCCTTAAGGTTGGACTCATTCACCACTGATGGTGAATCAATCCTCTCCCAATATTCTAAGAAATCAGGAGACAACTTTGCAACACCAGATTTGAGGATGTCTGCTTGTCGGGTTGTCAAAGTCAATTTTGCAGGAAATGGATAGAAAGTCTTCTCCAAGCTTGAAATATGGTTGATTTGACTTGAAGCACCTAGTTGACTTATTCTACACTTTTCAACACCTAAATACTTGATAAATCTACATACAAAACACATGCACAAAGGGGAAAAATGGTTGAGGGTTAGCAAATAAGGGTATGCCTTGGTCAAACCCCACTTTGGTAATCAAACCCTTAATAAAATAATGAAATGAAAGAGAAAGATAAACTAATAACATGCAAATGCTATCAACTTACCAAACCCTTGTTGATGAAATTCTAAAGATATGTCAATGGCTACCTTTGAATGCTTGATTTGATGTTGTAAAGTGCTTGAATGCTTGGATGTGATGTATGATTGTAGTAGATTGCTTGAATGAATTAGGAGATGTAAAATGAGGTGAAAGTCACTTATTTATACAATCTTGTGCCTTAGTAACCCATTGATACCTCATCATAGGCTGACATCAAGTGATTTTGAATAAAAAATTGAAAGAAAATTTAAAATATTTTGAATTTGGAGCCAAGGGGGATGCATTCACCACCCATGGTGAATGGGTCCCACCTTGGACTTAAATGTGGGTGTCAGGAATTAAGTTATATTTAATTTTTTTTAATGGGTTTACATTTAAAAATGCACTTAATTAAGCCTTATAAGGCCATAAAGGGATCAAATAAGTCATAAGAAAGGTGTAAATAGTGAGATTATGCCTAGAAAAGTGTGAAATCTTATTACAAGACTTTACAACACTTCAAAATAGGACTTGATGATGAGTAAAAAGGTGATTTTTAGGTGAATTGTAATGAATAGAGTCTAGAAAAGTGTAGAAATGTGTTACAACACTTCACAACACTTCACAACACCTTCACAAGACATCATTATTTGTATTTTAAGCACCTAATGTGAATGTTCAAGCCATATTACATCAATGAATCAAAGAAAATAGATCTAACATCAAGAGGATAGGCCTAAAAAGGCCATGAAAATGACAAGTGGTCATTTTTCGACGGTGCATTAAGATCCCACTTTAGTGAGAGGATGAACTTGCTTCAAACTCACACTAAAGTAGCCATGAATATCAAGAGAGAGGTTTCCATGTACTTACATTATCAAGATGGAATGACAAAAATCAAGAGGGATGATCAATCCCCCAGGATGAAGATCCTATGGAAAAATGAACATAAGAATAAAGGAACACACATGATGATGAGAAATGAAAGCTTCAATCATTTATCCAACTAGTTGTGGATAAGATCTAGGCTAATTGTTTGAAAAAGAGAATGCATACTCACTCTAGGGTGACAGAACTCATGGTGGTCCACAGGGTGAGAAGACCCAAAAAGGTGAAGTACATACGCTAGTTGGTATGCACCTACAAACACAAAGGTGGCTATGGGGAAAGTCATGCCGCTAAATGGGCTTCCCACTGAACCATACTAAAGTTATACCTCCTGATAACTTTAACAAGGTGCCACAAAGATAACTATTGGTTCGTGCTTCATGAGACAAGAAAAAATTTGTATGCTTAGAACTCATGAACACATGCAATGGTACCACAAGCATGCAAGCTGCATTATGCAAGGTGGAAAAAATGTAAAATGCACAAATGACATGTAAAATGTAAAAGGTGTTCAAAGAAGTCTTGTTAAGTTCATGCAAGGTTTATCACTTAGGGAATATTGTGTCTAATGTCTCTAAGAGAGGACCAATCAAAGAATAAAATATTCACAACTTAGGGGATGCAATGTGTCGCATTAGGCCACCAAGAGGAATGTAATATGCTAAGATATATCACACTTATGAAAGATATCATACCCAATGTCATCCACCAAGTGATGAACGCATCGTATGAAGTGGAAAGACTACACTAAGGATGCAAGAATGCAAAATGAAATGATGCCAATGTATGCCTCCCACTTTATAGGAATTGCTACATATTAGTCTAGGAGAAATTTCCTTAAATAGCGAAGGAAAGAAAATGAAAAAAGGAAAACAAGACATGTTAGCTGACTTGGAAAGCCCCTATGCCAAGTCATATGTTTCTAAGTTAGGCTACTACATGTATATGAAAAAGAAACAAAAGAGAAAGGGATTTTCCCCCCAAAAAGGAATGCACCAAACACATAATGGATCTATGGATTTGGGGTCATTATGTTTGTTGCTGAAATATTTTTATGAAAGAGATTAGAACTTTCATCATTCCCCAAAGCACATAGAACTAGAAGAATGACACAAAGAGAGCAAAACAAGAGAAAAAAAAAGTCTGTTTTGAGTCAACATTTAAGAGACATTGTGGTATCAACACTTTGCATCGTCCCCAAAAGGAAAACACAAGCGAAAATAAAATAAAAAGAAAAAAGCAAAGGAAAATATTTTGGGTCAACATGAAGGATACATTTCAATCTCGATGCCTTGCGTCATCCCCAAAAGGAAAACACAAGAAAAAGACAAAGGAAAAAGGAAAATGGGACCAATTGGGGCAACATGAAAGAGACATAGGGTGTCTCAACACTTTGCGTCATCCCCAAAAGGAGAACACAAAACAAAAGCGAAAAAGGAAAGGACCTTTTGGGTCAACATGGGAGAGACATTGTGGTCTCAACACTTTGCATCATCCCCAAAAGGATAACACAAAACAAAAGTGAAAAAGGAAAGGAACTTTTGGGTCAACATGGGAGAGAAATTGCAGTCTCAACACTTTGCATCATCCCCAAAAAGAGAACACTAAACAAAAGTGAAAAAGACCAATGCACGACATAGAGGAGAATAGAGGTACAAATAGAAGTATACAAAGAGAAGGAACATCAAGCATACAGGACAAGGGAACACAATACACACACAAAATGAATGAGCTAGTAATACAAATGTAAGTCAACCATTAATTAAGTTATTGGTTTCTCAATCTTAAGTAATATAAGGGGAAAGTGAATAACATAGTTAAGGGACAAAGAAAAATACATTACAGGGACAAGGCTAACAACTTCTTGTTTCCACAAAGTGGAAGAAAGGAATGAGCCAAGGTAGATGATGGGAAGGATCATGCAATAGTGAGAATGAAAGATTCTACAACTATTGCATGATGAGAGGATTTTGTTTTAAGGGATGATGGGGAAGCAATTGGTATCAGTGAAGTGATACTTGTCCAATATCTCATTCAATGTCTAACATTCTTCGGTTTGATGTCCCAGAACATGATGATATTTACAATATGGTATGTTAGAATTTGTAGGACAAATAACCAACCTACTTGAAGGTGGTAAGAGTATAAGACCTCAATTTAAAAGTAATTGAAGTATCCTTTCACATTCAGATGGTGGGTGAGTAGGAAACTTGAGCTTTTTCAATTTGT
>VDFB02155374.1:0-21801 GCA_007258455.2 Sequoia sempervirens
AAAACTCCAAACTAAGAAGCCCAAAAGGTGAAACCCTGAACAAAGAAGCCTGATGCTCAATCTCTAAAAGCCCAAACTTTGAAAATCTAAACTGAGAAGTCAGAAATGTGGAACCCCAAACAGAGAAGCCCGATGCTCGATCTCTAAAACTCTGAACTATGAAGCTCGACTTGCCTTTAGGTTTGTCAGGAATCGAGTGTCTCTTTTTCCTTGTCCTTCTTTGAACTTTAGTCTTGACAGGGTTTGAGATTCTCCTCTACCTTTTTCAACCTTCGCTTCTACAAAAGCCAACAAGTTGACCTCAAAACTTGGAAAGCCCAATGCCAAATCTCCAAAACTCCAAAGTGAGAAGCCTAAATTTCCTTTAGGTTTGTCAGGAATTGGGTGTCTCTTCTACTTTGACCTTCCTTCACTTCTACAAATACCAACAAGATGACCTCCGATCTCCAAAATTTTGATGCTCAATTTTGTTCAACTTTTCTAACTTTTGTTGCCTTTAGTCATGTTGAGAATCAGGTTTCTCTTCTACCTTATCCTTCCTTTATTTCTACAAAATCCAACAAGCTGGCCTCTGAACTTTGAAAGAAACCCCTGCACTACCAATTCCCATTTCTTTTCCATACTACTACAATGCATGTATTAATCATCCAGATGATAAACACTTTCAATACAAACCAAAGCAACCCTTGCACTGCACAAACTGATCCTTTTCACAAATATGAATCAAGGACTTTTTTCTACCTTAATTATTTCCACTAGCTAAGGAAAGTCTTTCACTCCTGCATCAATGCCAAAACAAACAAAGGCACCCTTATCACAGCCTATGTTAGCTAAAGAATCTGCTAACTTATTACCTTCTCAATAAGTATGAGATATTTGAACTTGTTTGAAGGTATCCAATAATGACCAAGCTTTACTTAGAATATAACTTAATCTCTAGTTGTGGCTTTTCTTTTCCTTACAGGCATTGGTAATCAATAAGGAATCTCCTTCTATATGAATTTTTTGCAGACCCAGTTCCTTTGCTAATTATAAACCTTGAAGAAGTGCTTGTGCCTCTACCATGTTATTAGTACCGTTGGCCAATTATGTTTCTTTGGTAGTTAACAATAACCCTTGGTTTTTATGAATACAACACCTAGCATCTGAAAGACCTGGATTTCCTCTTGAGGCACCATCAAAGTTAAGCTTTTCAAATTTTGAAGATGGTGGTATCCATTTTATAGTTGCTCTATCAATATTTTTAACATTTGGAAAATGTAGGGATCCTTTAAAAGGTAGTGAAATGTATTCCCAATGCTTCAAGGGATAATCATCCCAACTTGTAAACAAGTAAGATACATTTTTATAGTTTTGTACATAGGAATTGGTTGCTTCTGATATATTTTTTTTAATTTTCATCTTGATCTGATGCACTGAAGAGGGCTCTTTTCTGAAGATACATTTATTTCTCTCCCACCAAAGACTCCAAATTATAATAGTTGGTGTCACCTTCCAAATACATGCAAACAAAGATGTTTTATGCAGAGTTGACCAACTTGAAAATAAATCCCACTATGTTTTGGGTAGAGGTAAACAAACATTAAGTTTCCCCTTTATAAAATTCCAATAGTCTTGAGCTACTGAACACTGCACAAACAAGTGGTCCACTATTTCATTTTCCTCTTGACACAACACACATCTAAAAGATTTTGCAATCCCTAATTTGACCAATCGATCGCTTTTCAAAATCCTATTTCTCAATGCTAACCATGCAAAGCTTATGGCCTTTTGGAGGCTCATTGGATTCCAACAAAAAGAGTATTCTCTATGAGATCGAGTAGGGAGCACATTAGAGTTGATTGACTTGTACCCTTATTTCACTGAATAATTTCCATCTATGGATGGAGCCCAAACTAATTTGTCTTAAGAAGATAAAAAATACACACACCTCTGTTTTAGCATCTGCTGCAACATGGATTTCTGATCAATAGATATTGGTGCTAAGGAGAAGTCCTTCCATTTAGTCAACCCTATCAAAACATCTACAAAATGCACATAGTCTTTAACTTTCACCCCCCAAGTTTCTTATAACACCTACTCTACTGATTGTAATTCTTGATTTGAAATGAGAGGGGGGAAACCACTCCAAGAATCCTTCGAAAAATGTGCATCCTCCCCATTATTTACTTCCCATGTTAAGTATGAGTAATGACTTCTCTACAGGTTGTAATAAAGTTCCACTTCACTGATCCAAACAGTGGATTTGAAATGGTGAAGATTCTAGATGGATTGTCATTGTCCTAATATTTATTTTGCATTAACAAAAAAAATCAAAAAAATTACAAAAAAATATCGTGAGCATTATTCAGTGTGTTACAAATATTTTCCCCAAAGGATTTAGAAAAATATGATTATTTAGGTCAAAATATGGATGATGTACACATGCATGGTATGGTAAAAAAAGTGACTTTTCAACTGTGGTTTTTAGAAACGCCTAATGAAAATCAATTTGTATCATTTGGGTATTAAAATAAATTACATATTTGGAAACTAGACTATGAGTACTATATTTTATGATCACTAACTTTTTTTAAGATTTCATCTCTTAAGTGCTTCAAATTTTAAGGTCAAATGTGACAAATTCTAAAAATTAGGGAAAACACTTCCACATTTTGGCCCAAAAGTGGACTCAACTTCTTGCACACACCCTGTCATCCAAAATGTTTCCTTAGCCATCTAAATTGAACCATTTAAAATGCTACATTTCGAACTAATCCAATTGTATTCCCCCACAGGTAACTGAATATTTACATCATGATAACATTATTTTCCCCCTTTGCAAAATTTTCCTAGACATCTAAACTTAACCTTTCCAATTCCCATTTAAAATCCAATTTAGTTAGAATTTCCCATTATCTACTTTTTCTTCATTACTCTATTTTTTTTCTTCATAATTTTCATAGGTGGTCACAATCACAATTTCTACACTACCCCTCAGATGGATGAATAGAACATATTGATTGATATGGGTTATTAT
This sequence comes from Sequoia sempervirens, assembly GCA_007258455.2. Lineage (NCBI taxonomy): Eukaryota > Viridiplantae > Streptophyta > Pinopsida > Cupressales > Cupressaceae > Sequoia > Sequoia sempervirens. The sequence goes on from VDFB02155374.1 coordinate 3,020, forward strand.
CTTACGATAAATGATTGTTCACTTATGTTATTGTATGTCAATTTTTTTCTATATTAATGTGTATATTGTTTATTGTATTAATAGGTGGACATCCAAAAAAAATTAGAGATGAGGTCCAACCAACATATTTGAAAGAAACAACCATCAATTGTCTCTCCATCTTCTCGATAGACAAATAGTCATTGAATTTTTCATCCCAGTCCATAGGATTGACTATATTATTATATTGTATTGTATTCCTATATGACCTTTTTGTACACCTATTTTTTTACCAATAAATTTGTAGGCCTATATAGATTTGTTATACATATATATTTATTTTATCGATGTATAACATTGTATGCCTATATGGTTATGTTTATGCATTCATTATATTTATGATATAATGTATAAACTATATGGCATTATCATGACATCATGTATATAAAATTTTACATTATATATATGATGATAGATTATGATTATAAATGTCATATTTATTATTTTTATACGATGCTATTAGATTTCTACATGGTTTTCATATGTACAATGAGTGAATAAGAAACATGTATAGCTAATATGAGTTAAAATTCAAATAAATTAATCTTAAATTTATGTATTGATTAATAAAAATAAATAAATTAAGGAAACTCATTGACAACATTCCTATGTAGACCAATAGCCATAATTACTATTAATACCTTTATGATGAATTTTCCTATTGTTGATCACAATATTTTATTGATTTTTTATCATGAATATTACATCTTTTGTCTAATTCCTTAGATTATTATGTGATAGGGTTTTTATAGCATGATGCGATCAAAATATTTATTTTCTCATCATTTTTATGTAGTCTTTGAGATAAGACAACCAATCTATTTTCTATTATGACATTCCTACTCATTTGTGGCTAATTTTAGGGCTATCACACCTTATTGGTAGCATTATTTATGATTTTGGATGGTAAACATTATCCCTTTATCTCCTTGATGATAATATTTTTTTATCATGGATCGAGAAAACACAAGGATCTCATGAAAAACACTTAGGATATTGATAACCTATATGATAATGGTGATAGGGTTACACAAAGTGGTTTAGGATAGCCAAAAAAGTGGAAAGTCATATTTTCACATCTATGATATCCCTATCAATGTCATGAGTCCATACATATATCTAGTTTATTTCATTTAACTAGTCAACCTTGAGGAATTTGTAGGGTTTGAATGAGCTACCTCAAGGATATTTGGAATTCATAAGTGTATTATTGGGTAAGTGATGGTCATGATAGCATCAATGATTGATTTTTGTCCTCTTAAGTTTCATGGTCCAATATAGCATGAAAGGATTAGAAGACTAGGGAAAAAATGTATACCTCCAATATCGTTCACTTTCCCACCCTAATGTGCTAGCATAGTAGATTTTTTCCCACAAGGAATGGAAGAAAAATATTCCTATTGTCACCTTTACATTACTCCCAAATGAGATATTTTACAAAAATGCATTCATTTTTTTCATGGTCAAATGGTCTAGAATTAAAATAATTGAGATAGGCTACTCTAGAGGGTCTCAATGTCCACCTGTAGGTACAAATGAGGCATTCCTATGTGCCATAAATTGAGATCAAATAGGTAGAAAAAAAATTGGAATTTTTTTTCTCTTAGGTCTCTTAAGAGATTGCCTCTATGCAATGTAGTTTGGAAGGATTTAGAGACATAGGGAAAGATTAAAGACCATAATAGAATCTACCTACCCACCTTAATGTTCTAGTGTAATTGGATTGGTCCCATGAGTTGTGGAAGAACATTTTTTTTAATTGGAATCTTAACATTGCTCTCAAATGAGACATTTTGCAACATTCATTATTTTATAGATTTTACGATATCTGATTGACAGTGGAGATTGAGAGATGAGATCAATGGTTGAGAGTGAATTAAGGGGTGAGGAGCCATAAATCAAGAGGATAGTGTCAGTTAACTGAAGCTCTTACCTAAAATTTAGGAAGATATTTTAGGATATTTTGGAGGAAGATAAATTCAAATTTGAAATCAATTTGAATTTGAATTTGAGAATGTTCCTTTTGGAGGGAATGCACAAACAAAATGAATTTAATGATTCATTTAATTATTTGAAGAATATTAGCTAATTAAATAATCAGAAAATTATTTAATTATGTGGGATGAGAGGAATTATGATTTTTAATTAAATAATTAAAAATAATTTAATCAAGGGGATAAGAAGAAAACTAGAAATTAATTAAATAATGAAGATTATTTAATTAAGGCGGGGGATAGAATAATATTAAATTTAATTAAATAATGAAATGTTCCTCTTATGAGATAATGACCCCTTAAGTTTAGTAGGTCTTTAGAGCTCTAGTCTATGTAGGGGGTTGGATAGGATAGAGTGGGATCATTAGAGATTAATTAAGGTGGTAAAGGGAAAATTGAATTTAATTAAATAATGAAAATTATTTAATTAATATGGTAAAGAGAAAATTAAATTTAATTAAATAATGAAAATTATTTAATTAAGGTGGAAAAGGGAAAAATGATGAATTAATCAAATAATTAATATTATTCAGTTAATAGAAGAAAATAGTTAGTTTAATCAAATAATCAGAAATTATTTAATTAAAAGTGATGAAATAGAGATAACGAGTGAAATTGATGAAAATGATGAAGTATGGGAATGTGTGATGTGTTAGACAATTTTAGGTGTCTACAATTTGTTGGTAGAGACATCAATATTTATGTAATTTATTGAATCCTTAAAATACCTAGGAAATAAATCAATAAATTAAAAATATATCAAATTAATAAATAAGTTAACATAAAATCTAAAATAAACCAAAATGGATAGACAAATAATTGTAGAACTATCAATTTTCAAGTATTTTTGATGCAGGTGGAGGAACAATCAACCAACACAAAATCAAATGATTAGCACAACTTCCATAGGGTCAACTCTATAGCTTTCCAATTCATAACTGAGCAACTGAAAGACCAATCCTTCAATGAAATCTGTAAGAATACCCACTGATCATCCAAATAGCATCCATATTGTATCACAAAGACATTTCCAAGTTTACAAGTCAGGTTCATTTGCCAAAACATATAAAATCATTAAGTCACAGTGACCAAGGGCTAGTAGAATTAGCCCACTTTTACAAACAAAGTGTCTTTTAAATTGCTCTTCACCTCACCAACTCTTGGACAGTCACAAATTGTGGCACAAATCAAAGGAATCTCTGGTTAAAACCTCCATGCTGCCCTTCTAAACTGTTGTTCCATAAAACCCTCCTTTTCCTTCCTAAAACCTAGGGCTTATTGTAAATCTTATACCCAGATCATTTGCAAACCCAAAACCACTTGAATCCTTCTATTTTCAGCCTGCACATGCTCAACACACCTTAACATTTGACTGCTCTCACATTTTGTATAGGGTTCCTTTGTAAACCACCTAATTTTCCCCTCTTTTCACCCCTTCACTATAGGGTTTCTAACTTCTGATCACTCCAGATCTTCTCCAACCTCACAAATTATCAAAACTCATCTAATTGCATCCAACAACACTAAAACCAACAACTTTTATCCTATTCTCCCTACACAACTCAAAAACCCTACCTCAACCATGCTTAAAGGGCATAAAATTTTGTCTTTTGCATTGGGGCAGCGTTCTCAGGATCCTCATACCTCTTTTTCAATGCAAGAATAAATTCCTAAACCTATTTTAGATTTAGCAGGACCATTCCACCAAGAAATAGTAACTACAGAAAGGTGGAATGGTCTCTTCATCTCATTTGAGGCCCAAAACCCTTAATCCTGTTTCCTGGCCAGTCTTACAACTTCAATCAATAAATTGCTTAAAATACAAATTTAACCTTCAAGAACCAATTCAAAACAAGGGAAACACAACTCTATTTCAAAATCAAAGCTTTCATGACCTGTACCTGCTGTACGGATCTGTGCACAACCAAGAGAATGAAAAAAAAATAGAAAATTACTAGAAAACAACACTTTTTGTTAATTTTCTCTTTTCAAAATGCTTTCATCAACCCTGCTCGAGCCTTCAAGAGGCAATTTAAACATTTTTCATTCCAAAACTACCAAGAAAACGCCTAAAACTGACCAAAACTGCCTTAACCCCCTCAAATTCCCCATTTTGCACTTTTTTTGACAATTAAGTAACTTTGTTTGAATTAAACTAATACTTCCACCCCAAATACATTAAAGTGGTCTTATTAGACCTTATTAACAATTTACCCCCCTTATTTCTAGACCAACCTATACTTGAAGGAATTTTACAATCATGTATTTTAGGTGCTCCTGCACCAATTTTGTATCCTAGGTGATTTAAGATCAAATTAGCTAATGGGTAGGTGGTTTTAGATCAAGACTCTAAGTAGATGGTGCCTAGGAGTGATGAACCTCTTTTATCACCTCCTAGCATGGTTATCCATGCTTAATCAGTTCCTTGCTCTCATTTTTAACCTATTTTGATAATAAATAAATAAAATTGGTCATGAATACTAACCACCTTTTATTTACCCAACATTTTTTAAATGTGAATGCATGGAGGTTCTTCCAATAAAAATAAAAATTATATAATAGAAATTGATGTAAATTCTCTCATTCATGGGATTTCTATCTTCAACCATCCACCTCAAGAACTTGGGATTCAATCAAATGGGTTTCCTCACTAGAGGGAGTTTTCAAATCAAACATTAATGTTGTCTTAAGGGGAAATCCATGGTCCTTAAGATTAGGTTGTCATTAGAGATTCCAATGAACCTTTGGTCAAGGTGGATTCTAAGAAGTTCATGCAAGAGACACATAATGAAGCTTAAGCTTCAACTCTCATCATTAGTCTTTAATTGTTAAAGTCTTGTAATATAGATTTGATAACAATGAAGGCAATTCTATGACAATAATTCTGAACCTCAAAAAAAAAGTTGTCAAACTAGAAAATAAATAGCATTCTATTAATGCATGGGAAATATTGAATTCCTTAAAATTCATCACCCCTCAATGTTAATATAGAGACAAAAATAAAATAGTGGATTTCCTCTCAAACAAAGGGATTGATGTTGAAGTGGGTTTGATTGTTGGACTAGATCTATGTTTATGGGATGAACTTCTCAAATATTAGGATGTCATTTCTTCTATTGAAGAACCATAACAATACACTTACCTTGTTTTGAGTTGATAAAAAAAATTGACATTTGAATTCATTAACGGTGTGTAGGCTCAAGGGGTGAAGTAAATGAACAAACTAGATTTTCCAATCTTTAGAAATTGGCAAGAAGCAACTTTATAGGGGGAAATTTACTTAAAGTGGGAAGTGGATTTTAAAACTTTGAATTGGAGGACCTAATAAAGAGTCTATGGTCAACTACTTTGGTCTCTTGAGAACTCAATGTAGTCCTACTTCTAAGTTTTAATCATATCTAGAGTGCTCTAAATTTGGACAAATTGATGCCTTAAATCAAGGATTTTAAATCCTTTATCAAAATCAAGAAAAGCCATGGGATTAGATGCTTAGCAAGGTTTATAATTTTTTGTGATTTTTGCACATGGACAACATATATTTGAAAGTTGATAGATTGAAAATTTTAGCACTTTTAACTAAATGCAAAGGATTTTATGCTCACTTCAGGCCATATATAGGATCATCTTGTTGATAAAGGAGTGGATCATAACCCATTGTCCATTATTTTTAGCAATATTTCAAGTGAGTGATGAATTAGACAGGATCTTAAATTTTGAGATAGAGAAATGTTTTAGAAAAAATGATAATCATATCTCTTAATAGTGAAATGTGAAGAGTGTGATTTGATAGCTATATATGATTAGGATGCTTGAAAATTTGGAATAGGTGGCCTCTCAATCAACTTACTAAAAACACATAAAGGGTGATTGGTTAGTTTTTCATTTGATTGAAAACCCCAAAGGGTGATTAGATAATGTGTGGTGTATGAAAACTAGGTTCTTGACAAATTCCACATAATTATATTTTGCTTTCTAATATGCTTTATTCCTTATTCTTCATTAAATAAAGAGGTTAATTAAATATTTATGGTGTTATGTTATGTTTTGTTGCTAGAGAACTCAATTTTATTTGAATGATTGTGTTATTACTTGTGTTTTGGTTACATATGTTTTCCTCTGTTATGGAACACTAGTGTAGTTAAGGGAGTATGATTTTTCTACAACAAATTGGTAGACTTTCCACCTACATTTCAGCTATGATTATTATATAAATAGAGGATGGTATAAAATTTGTTTTTATTGTGGTTATATTACCTTACACAAAAGCTCTATTTTATCTAGAAAGATGTATTTTTTACAAATCTTAAAATATATTTTTTGAATTATCATTACTTTTTATCCTACTTATAGTTTTATATTTATTAATCTTATTTTAGATAATTCGTTGACATTACATTTAAAATCAAAATACTCACCAAGCTTTTTACTTGGTTGTGATTATTTGCATATATGAAATTATTTTATTTGGGTAGATAATTGCTAAGGCAACTATTGTTGTTAGTGTTTCATGGTTCCTAAATACTTTTTTATTATTATTGGAAGAATGCATATATTAATAATAAAAATTGTACATATAAGAAGAAGTTACTTTCAAGAAAAGACTCTTGAAAGGGAAGGATTCAATAGAGCAAATCAACAAGAAACAACTACAAGTGACGAAGAAGCTACAACTTGCAAATTACATTACAAAAGAAATCACTTTTCTCCAAGACTGTGAAGTACTTGCTCCTCTGTAATAATCTCCATAGATGTGAGAAGAGATCTATTGTGGTTCTTAGCAAACATCGCCAGCTAGGCATGCAATTGAGCTATTTGTGTTTTGAGCTCTGCATTGACACTGAGTTTTTCTTTCAAGGCTTTAACAAGTGTTGATTGTTGCAAAATAATGTTGGAGAATAAACCATGCATAATTACTTCCATAGACAAGAAGTCATTAGAGAAGACACAGATAGCTCAAGTGCATGTCCAGGTTGAATTTGAAATGGGGAGTGAATTGGTCCAACAAAGAGACTGAGAAGGAAATGAAATATAAAGCGAATAACTCATAAACTCAACCATGATATTATAATAACAATAATTCAACTGAAAATTTACAGCCAACAATACTCTATTATGTAGCTGTAATTATAAGACATGTTATTTAAGCTAAAGTTATAAGACAATTGTTATTATTATTACTTTATGATCTCCTAAATAAGACCTAATGTAACCTAACTTTGATTATACTAAAAACAACAAATAAGATCACCTTAAACACTTTGATTCTATTAATTAGAATAAGATTAGAGGTGTTGGGCTCAGAAACACAATTTCAACTTTTTAAGTCTAACAATTGGAAACAACTTTAAGCTTCCATTCGTGTTATACTTCCTTACTGCCCACTGGTAAAGGGTGTGTCTTTTTAATATTAACTACTTATTTTATTAGAAATCAGACAATGTGGGATTAAAATTGCGCAATATCTCATTATTAAGAATCGATGGAAATTGTTTCTGGCTACATACAGGTACAAGATAGGAAGAAATAGAATATCACTCGTGTTGCAGGTGCGTAGCTTATGACCTCATAGTTTTAATATTAATGTTTTTTTTTTTGGTTGCTAGTAGACAATGAAGAAATTAAGCATATAAGCAAGAAGCTTAAGCTAGAGAACTTTTGGTACTATCTTTTCCTTTTAATTCTGTAGCTAGTTAGTCTGTTCATCACCTCCTAGGTTCAACTCTCTACATTTGTGGGGTTTCGAACCCATCATCAAAGCACTAAGAAAACCTACCAAGCTTTGTCAGTAAACTCCAGAGTATGCCAAAGTGGGAGCTTTCTAACAGGGGAAGAATATCCATAAAAGAATGGCAGAAACAGATTTTTGTTAAATGTAGTTGTGAATGTCCAACATGCATATAAAGCAAACTGTTTTATAAAATGTCTCAAGAAAATGTGATCTCATAGACTCTCTTCATTGCATGTATGCAGAAAATGGTGTAGTTGAAAGATGCCTAATAGTTTACAAGAAAATAGTCACGACTTTTTTGTCAGTAACTTGAGAACTTGTGCCTAACATGGAACCTTGGAGCAGAGTACGAAGATCTATCAAAAAGTAACTGCACGCAATTTTTATTCTATGTGGTAGCAATGGAAGTTGCCCTAGTTGTTTTTTCTTTTTATTCATTCCTTTTATTGCCCAAGTTGTTTTTTCTTTTTATCCATTCCTTTTATTGCCCAAGTAGTTTGCCTCTAAAATTGCTCAAATTGTGTATCATAACTATTACACGCCATCTATGGTTTTAATGGGAGCTCTTCTCCAAAACTTTATGTTGTGAAGAATGATGAGGATTTAAATGCTCACCCCACCCTTTTAGTGGCCTTCAAAGATCGATGCAAGATGTTATTAAGAGTGGCCCAACAACAATTATTATTGTTCTGAACCTTGCAGTGCCCATGGAGGTGGTTGCGGGGAGTAACAGTGACCCACCATCTAAGAAGTTTAAAGCTGATAAGGGGACCATTCTGTTTTTGCATGTTAGTGGTAATCAGCCCAAGGACAAAAGTAAATGGTGCTTGATGGTATTTTAAAGTTGAAGGAGGCTAGTAAGGAGATGTTCCTCTTATGAGATAATGACCCCTTTAGTTTAGTAGGTCTTTAGAGCTCGAGTCTATGTAGGGGGTTGAGTAGGATAGAGTGGGATCATTAGAGATTTTGCTAACATAATATTTTGAAATGGTTTTTCAAGGAAAACAGTGAGTTCAAAATTAGATTGGATTCTTTTCAATGTAATATGGTTGAGGACCCACCTCTTCTATTAAGTGCTAATAATTGGTAGTGCAATCTTGTGTGTGACTTTTGCAAACTCAAGGCTGAGAACGAATTATAGACACCTAAAATCAGCTCATCGCTTTTTCAATTACAATTAGGGCATCACTCAACTATTTCCTCTAAAATCAATTGAATGAGCCCCTATCTATTTGATTAGTTATTCAAATTTCATCTCATTATTAATTCGATAATACTTTATTATTTAATTGATAAATCACTATACATCACTATTCACCCAACCTTGTTCCTAGCATTAATCATTTATCATCCCTTTTCTATAGTCTAACCTTAAATAAATAAATTAAAATCTTTATTTATCTAATTCCCTCATCTTCATCTCAAAAAAGTAAATAAATATATTATTTATTTAATTCTCAATTTTATCCGCTTTTTATTAAGTGGGCTAAAACCAATCAACCCAATAATCACCTCCTTGCATATCCATAAACTTTGTTCAATCCATTCAAACCTTTCATATCCTCTAAAAGGTACTTAAACATGGGTTTATGTACATGATGCATGGATCTCGGTATGCATCACATGGCTCAAATATTTTTCATACCCTTGAGGTACATCAAGGTACCCTTTCAATCCTATCTATTGATTCATCCCAAGGGTATCATCAACCATTGATCTACCTTGAATATTGGACCCCTCCATATACACCAACCACATGGAGACACTTGTTATCTCCTCATCATCCCAAGCTTCTCAATCGATATGAGCCCTTAATCCCCCAAATCAATCTTAGCCAATCCCTCATCCAAAAATCTATAAATTATCTTTAGCCTAAGCCATTATCAAGCCTCCATGAAATGCAATGTTATGTTATTGGTAGGAGCACTCACATATCATCATCAACCATCTTGGAGCACAACCACTATGACTTGGTGCAATAAGGATTGGTATTTGTGAGAATTGTGTATTTTTATTATTATTTTAATCAATCATTATGTTTAATCAGAGTGTTGCATATAGATGTAAAGAATTAGGCTAACTCAACTTAGCTTGTTTATATATATGTTTAAATTTACACATACATGTCTTTGGCATGACCAATGGGACCTACGTCCCTTGTACTAATATTTTGTGTTATGTCTTTAGCTATTTTGTGGTTGCAGGATAAAGTTTAGTCTTTTCACTCTATATTGTGGTGCCTCCACTATAGATTGACTTCCGCTTCATACCCCTTTAAAATGTGTTTTTCATGATTTTTGATAATCTAACTTCTAATTTTTCATTAGAAAAACGATTTTTTAGGTTGTTATGTTGGCTAATTAAACTCTTTATTTGTTTTTTTGGTAGGTCTAATACATTTTTGTTGTAGATAGTATGTGCATGGAATTGGTGGACCAAAAGGGGTTCTTAAGTGGCCACTTGTTTTTTAAATAAGCAAAAACTAATCTTAGATGAGAAATTGAAGATGGTTTCAATCAAAATTTGAAGATGCAACAAGAACAAGAGTCATGGTGCTTTGAATCTACTTTCTAACTACTATTTTTTTTAAATGGTGGAGATTAAAGGGTTCACATAGGGGGAGCACACAAAGTGATCCTATTTTTTTTCAAAAAATATAACATATTGTTTGGTGTGCTCTACCTAAAATGTTAAAAAATAATAATATTTCAAAAATCGCTTCAATAGATAATTAGCTGACACCATGTAATTTATGCTTAATTTTTCTACTAATTTCTTGATGAATTTAAATGATTTTCAACTAATTTTCAAAGTGGACACATCCTGAAATATAAAAAAATGAGCAATGCTTCCCCCTAACTTTTTTGAAAACTAATCAAAAATCAATTTTTTTAATGTATATAGAATAGAGTCTAGAATGTAAAATTGTATTGTTTTTTAAATTTGGATGAACAAATAAAAAATAAAACTAAAATACTATGCATGGGTTTTCGACAAAAAAAGAAGACACTAGAAAAAGAAATTAAAGATAAAAACCTTAACATATTCAAAATGTAAGAAAAAATACATGTTTAGAAAGATAAAATAGAGTTTGATGTTATTGCATTAGTTTTTCGACTCGACATTGAAAGACATGCAAATATGATAAAAATCATGCTCGAGATTTAGTCATTTTTTTGCAATTTATTGAAAACATGTCTTTGGGCATTGTCATGTAAGTCCAACACTTTGGATTGGATGCCCAAATAAAATCCCCAATGAGAGGTCAATTTTAACTCCTCATAGCATAGTTGTCGCTTCAGCCATATTGCTAGTTTGCACTCCCAATCCCCTTGAAAAACTTGTAATGACTTCACCACTGTGATATCTAAGAATACCACCACCACTTGCCATACCTAGGTTGCCTTTAGCAGCCCCATCGAAGTTTCACTTTTCCCAATCCATTAGGGGATGTTTCCATTTAGCATTTTGATGAGCTATAACTGTAGAGTTGTCAAATCTAGATGGGTCCAAAGGTAGTCCCCACCTGTTACCAATACGAAGTTGCATATCAATTGGAAGGAAACATGGTATTTTCTAATTACAAACACATAAACTTATTGAAATCATAAATTAAAAGTATTTTTGGAATATATTAATCAATACTTAAACTCTAAATAGTATTGAACCATAATCAACAATTTCTCACAAAGTCTTTGGCAAGGATTGTAATTGCATTGCATTTATTCATTAAGTAATGGGCATCTATATCTCTTCAATTTTATTTTTAAATAAGAGAACCTAGAATGTGGTAGTTATTTTTTTGTTTCCTCTCCAATCATCTATTGTATTTCTTTAGTTTTGTTTTACACTCATACCTTTTTTTTCTCTCTTTCCTCTCAAGTATGCAAATAGTCAATCATCAAATGAGATTTTTTCTACTATGTTGAATGTGGAGGTGATGCTTTAAAGAGATCCACTTTGGTATAAATATTGTATTCTATTGAATTTCTTAATAAAAATATTTTGTTGTTAAATTTGATTTTGTACACCTAAACCTCTTGGGAATTAATCTTCATATATAAGCTTGGTAGGGACTTTTTATGCTTGATGCTCTATATAGTAGGAAATGAGATGCACATGAGGCTATAAAAATTGCAATGATATATGTGTCAACAATTGACATTAAAAGCAAGACAAGTATGCATAGAAGAAAGAAATGCCTAATGAACAATGAAAAGGAAAATAGGGTAAAAGAAAAAATGCTTCAAATAGAAAGAGGTTTGTTCTTTAATATGTGTCTATGCCCACCATAGTTGAGCATTATGGACTTGTCCTTACCCCTTGACCTCAAACATGTTAGTATTCTATGAGAAAATTGTATAACAATTTTTGCATACTTATATAACACTATTATCTCTACCACGTTATTTTATGAGAAAGATGTATCAATTTTTGCATACTCATATAACACTATTATCTCTACCACATAAATAATTGTAGACACGCAAAATTAGCATTATGCATAGTCATCCGCTCATTGAATTGATCAAACACAACAAATCCATTCATCAGGTAAATCAGGTCAATCCAAAAGTTTAATCAAATAATACCATTTCATCTCTCATAAATCATTCAACCTTCATCTTGCATCATCCATTTAATTAAATAAATCAGGACTTTATTTAAATCAAATCCTAAATCATATTCCATCATTTTCTAATTTAAATAAATCAAATATCAAAGTCCAAAATGTCAAATCACCCTGTCGACATTAAAATCGGCATAATCATCATCTAATCTAACCACTGATTAAATAATAATCTCCTCCACTTGCATTCTCTAGATTTGGCCACTTGCACATGAAATTGCATTTAATTGATTTATCAAAATCTTTATTTTCAACTTGGCATAAAGGGAGAATATTCTCCAAGTTTGAATCTCCCCAAGTGGACATGTACACCCAACAGAGCATTTATGAGGCCTTACATGTCTCTTACATGTCCCCTTCCAAAGGTCAAACTCAACATTCATTGCAAATTTGAATTCAAATTCTCCCTCTCATGGGCAATCTTCCCAAATCTTGCACAACCATTGACCTATCATCATTTGACAAGTGTCATCTTCTCATTAGAGGATCTTTAGTCCCACATTCACCATCTTGGCCAATCTATCGTCAAGAAAATCTATAAAATAGAGGCTTCATCTCTTATCAAATCCTCCAGAATCACTCATGCAAAGTCACTCTCCATTGGAGAACTGATTTTGCTCATCATCACTCCACCATCTTCATAGCATTTTTATCTTAAGCTTTGATCAAGGATTGGGAAAGGGTCACTAACACATGTAACACCAATCCACTATAGGATAGAATTTGACTCTTGTTTTTCTCATGCTTTCACTTAGCTTATGTTGATAACTTACTTTGTTTGCATAGATAACATGAGCAATTATTTCATAGGGATTCTATATCTGATTTGCTTGATTTAACTAACAATACTCATGCTTGTTTGTTTTTTTGAGCAAAATGCAGATTTAGGGTCTAAAATGGCGCTAGGAGGCGTATTTTTCGGTTGTTTTATAGTTTGAGATTTTCTAATTTTAGCTTTAAATACTTGTTTGCAAGATCCCCTAGTTTGCAGCTTGTAACTTTGGTTTTGCAGATTTATCTGATTTCATTGTCTTCATACATAGGCAACTTTTAAGATGATTAATATTGATGTCACAAAGGCTGTAAAGAGGCCTGAGACTCTATGGTTTTTCATATAAATTCATACTTAAGCATGCTTAAATTTGGTGTTAAGACATGATACATAGGTCTTTTGATCCTTTCATAAGGTTTCCCATTCTCATAAAGCACCTTTCTCTCTTTTTATTATAACGTTTATTTGACTAATCTTGGGTGTAGTGGAGAGAAATAAAATAAAACACAATAAGAGCCAATCACTATCTTGATCAAAGATCGTGAGTTCGTGATCCTCACACTTTCGGGGCTCTAGTTTCTGCGTCTTAATTCTTAGTCAAGTTTAACACTCACAACCGACCTGGCGTTCAAACCTCACGGGCTTAAGATGCTTTCACAGCCTCCTTTGCAATCCTCCTCAATTCCTAGGAGCTATATACTCCGAGGGTTTGGAATGCACAATTTTCTTAGTGAGGAAGATCTCCTTTCTTGACCTTTGATCACGGCAAAGAAAAATGCATCAGTGACCTCACTCATGATTCGGTCGACTCTTTGGTCATCAACAAAATCTAGTATCTCAGGACTACCATGCTTGAGAGTATGCCTTTAGAGAATCCATCACTTCAATGGGAGGAAAATCATGAGAAGCGGCTTCAGAAGTACCAGGGCACTCTGAACAATAACAGATTGGATAGAACTGGATGATGATTCTGATTAGGGAAACCACTGTCATTTTCAAAGATAATTTAGTGGTCCACATAGTACGCACCTCTAATCCTTACTCGGCTACAATCTACCGGATATTTTAAATCCTTGGGTTTATTGAATGTTAAATTGCTCAAATCCTATACCATCTTTCCTCTTCCATTTTGTATGACTGTGGCAATTGCAGCCTTTGAAGACCCGTTCCATTTGAGAATGGGCCTCAAACAGCTCACATGTCTTCTCTATGCTTCTGCGGCACTCTGTCACATAGGTCGCACGCCTAGTCTATGCTTCCATATTTCTATCTAACAGTTCACATGTCTTGTACGCCTTGCAGGTTGCATTTGCTTAAAAGTTTCTGAAGCTTTACAACAAATCCATTTTGCATCCATAGCTTTGAATATATGATCCACAAAAATGTTGCAATACAACAGCAGAAATGTCAATGTTGTTCAAAGGGGGGAGCAAAGAAATAGCAGAAATGAAAGAGATTGTTGGTCGGTTGTGGAACACGGCTGGACACCTAGAAGTTGCATTTGTTTGAAAGATTCAAAGGTTGGGTGTGATTTTGTTTTCAAATCTAAAGGGCCCGCTTTCTAGAAAGAAATCAAAATCTTCATGCATTATTTTGAATTCATCATGCTTTCATAAACATTGTTTTCTCATTATTATTGTTGTCTTTCTCCTTCGAGCGATATACGTTTCTAAGCTGTCTTTTGAAAAACAAAAATTCTTTGCTGACATTTGCATTTAATGAGAAAACTCAAACATATCGAAAACTACTGATTGTGTGATGGCAAGTTCGAGATAATAAAAGGCGTATCATTCACAGGATTCAAAAGATTTGCACCATTATCTCACACATGTACAGTATGTGTGTATGTATGCGGATGTTTCTTGTGGTAGAGAGACTGTTGGTCAAGGTTATGAAACTCGATTTCTGACAACAATTTGAATTCTTTGCAGGCACTGTTCCATTTGTGAGGAAGTCTTCAACTATCATTAATATTTTTGTGCAGGCATTGAAGTTATGTCGAAGGCCATACTGCTGTACAGCGCATAAAGCTCTGAAAGTCGCTCATTCTTCCTTATGGTGGCTTACGTAGTTATTCGTTGATATTTGTGCCATTTTAGCGTCTGTCTCATTGATCTTTTTTATTATTTATTTTGGGATTAGATTGATCTGGCACTTTGATATTTATTTCTGTGTCATATTGTGCCTAGTATCTCATTTTCTACGGTCCTCTTATTTTCTATTGTTATGTCGACCATATAAGGAAGCATTTGAAAAGTAAGGGGCATTTCTTGTAGGAAGATCAGTTCGTTGGTATACCTTTAAAGATTTAAAAGCATAAAACTTTTAGCAATAATTATATCTTCTTTTGGACCTTGCCTTAGAAAGTTATTACCTTGGACATGTTGTTATTGTCTTTGGTCCATTACTAAACGTTGTCGGATCTTCTCTAATGCAACTTGATCAAAGTGGTTTTCAAGAGAATCTTGTTGATATGAGATCCATAAAGACATAAATGCATTTATTAAGGTGTACTACTTCAAATACCATGGATCTTATGGAAAGTTAATGCTAATATTTGTCTTTGAGATTGCAAAATCATACAAGTTAGATTAATAAATTGCAGATCCATTTATTAATGTTTCATTGATCATCATAAAAACAATAGTTTTTCCATTGAGAATCATTTTATTTGTTCAAGTCAATGCTTGAATTTTTTTATTTTTTATTTTTTTAATTTGATTCTTACAAGACTCTCTTTCTTTACATAGGTACAAGCGAACAACGAAGGAAAAAAGGAAAAGCGAAAGCGAAAATCAACAAGGAGGAGGCTAGCAAATGAAGACGAAAGGGGGATGATTTTTTTTTTCAAAAACACAATGTGTTTTTTAACACTTTAGTGTTTGATCAACACTACTTCACGAAATTGTTTGTCTTTTCGTTTTAGAACACTAATTTTCCTTTGGGTCTAAAAGAACAATTTGATTTTTCCATTGCAAAAGGTTAAATTCAAACAGACCTTACTAGATTCGTTTTGGGCTAAAATTGGACAAGCAATCTTCATATTTCATTTGGTGCTTAAAACGAATCACACAATTGCTTTGAAGGCTATAAAATGAACAAGTGCTTGAATTGTGATTTTGTCTTGGGTGCATTTTGAATGTGTATCCTCTCCCCTTGCGCTTCGTGCAATCTAGGGTGCAAGAGAAACACTCAAAATACATTTTATTGCTTTGAAACACTTCAATTTGGGCTTAAAAATTGAACATCTTGTGTGAGTGTGAGTAGGGGCATTTTCGTGTACATTCTCTTTCTTTGTGCCATCAAAGATCGATCGAGTTACGGATTGTGTCTTTGCTTGCTTTTGTTTATCTTAGAGGGCCTGCCTTGGGGAAAAAGTACTCACCCAAGGGAACAACTCAACCAGTAACACTCTAAAGCCAAGAGTATTTCCAGCCGGGATATAAATGTGGGTATTGGTTAAACGCCATTATCACACGGTTGGCTCCGACAAGATGGATCCGAAAGGGGACTCTTGCCGTATGGGTCAATCTCCACGAACGGAAAGTCCAAACTAGAACCCTTGTTTTGTAGTGGCCTATTTATCCATTGAGCGAGTTTATCAAAGTGGTGCATTGGAACTTTGATTCTAAGAAGTTACTTGCCATGTCCGATCTTGGTTGAAATATAGAGGTTAGGATTTCATCATACCTCTATATTTTTCCTTGGTTGCATGTAAAATCATCTCTTCTATGAAGGGCATGAGGCAAGCCCACTAAAAAAAACGTACCCATTAAGCTAGGATGTTACATTGCTTGTTTGAAAACACAGTGCGTTTATCGAAAACATTGGAAAAACATCATTCAACATCATCATTCAAATTTCAAACCCCTTAGTTTGAGAAAATACCTTTGAAAAATCCCAAGAACTATTGCTTACCCTTGGGATTATGTCCTTAGAGGTTCCTAAGTAATTGGGTTTACATCTTAATTTGCTCTTACAAAGGTCAACATTAGGCAACCCTTGTCCTAATTTCTTGGAACTTCCACATAGCACTTTGTGGGATGAAAAGAAGTTGTGACATGGGACATTCAGTTTGAAACCTAATCAAGAAGTGTGTTTGTGGTAAAAAGTACGCATTAAGCAAAGATAACAAATTGGACCCCACACATGTGCTTGATATCTTTTGGTCATATTGGTCTTTTGATTGCTCTTAGAGAAAAGTGTGTTCTTCAATACCTTGGCCTAGTAAACAAAGTCTCTCTAAGTCTCTTAGGATCAAATCAAACACTTCATCCAACTCAAACATTTATCAAAATTCATCCATCCAAACAACATTAGAGCTTTTGACAACATCATTATAGACTTAGGCACATCATCAAAAATCAAAATCACCTTGTTTAGTTAGAGGGAATGGGAATGCATCCTTTCTCATACCTCTAGTTAAATCAACCATCCTTTGAACAAAGTTCATCCTAAGATCACATCCAACATCTTAGGGTTTACAAGTTCATCATCCAAATCAACCAATCAAAATCAAACCCTAAGTCTAGCATTGATCTCCAAAGTCCCTAAACATTCAACACTCTCATCATTCACCCCATTCATCCTCCATATCGTCATTGGTCCTAAGAACCTTAGAGGTCAATTTTGTAACAAGGTCAAAACACAAGGAGAACATGGAATATAAACTTGATCCATACATCTTGGGTAATCCAAATCAATTGAAAAGAGATCTTCAAAGCCTTGCAATGCCCACTATCAATTATCAAAGTCCATGCATAGGATCATTGCCTTCAACAAATATCAATGGTACAACAAGTGTGAGTATTCCCATATCAAAGATTGGAACACATTTCCCAATGATAGATCTAAGTCCAAATCTGCAAATCCACCAATTGAATAATCAATGCATGAGCCTTGAAATGAACAACGTCATTCCACCAAATCCCTACAAACCAAATGTGGATGTACCAAGTGCAAATTTTCGAAACATGAATCCTAACTCGGAAAACTTTGGAAAAATGATTCCCAATACCAACAATGTCCATCCTATCATGCCAAATCTGAACATCATCCCAAATTAGAACATTATCCAAAGTCAATTTTCCCATAATCCCATTCAAAAACCGCAAGTAGGCATCCCAAATCCACTTAAACAAAAGCCAAATCAACTATCTCAAGTGAGTCAAGATCAAAATCAAGAACAAATTTGGCCAGATCAAATTGCGGAACTTTCCAAAATAGTTGAGGCATTGCACCAAGGGAAATCTCCACCACCATTACCTACATCATTCCTTGGTTTAGGGCTTCCCCCTTTACCTAACACCAATCATGCCACCCAATTCAATCCAACTAACGTCAATCAAACCATCACGTCAAATCCTTCAAATATACCATCAACATCGCACCAATAGATGGTATCCAATCAAGCAACAATGATGATCCCAACCAATCAAAATACAGTCTCCCAAGGACCTATCACCTCGTTCATTCCAACCATCACTATCCCTTCAACCATTCCAAACACCACTATCACACCCATCACATCTCAACCTCTCACTACCATGATCACTTTGAGCACATCTCAAACACTTGTCACTACCTCCAACATGATTCTAAATCCACCACCAACCCCAC
>VDFB02155375.1:0-10756 GCA_007258455.2 Sequoia sempervirens
TTTCCCACACCTCTGCTTTCCTTACACAACACTATTGGCATTTAAGGCTATATATGTCGAGGATATTGAGAAAATTGTAATAAAATAAGTTGTAGGTTGTCGGTGATGTAGTGAAGCTCAACATGGTGGCTAGATTAGTATATTGATGATAAGAGGTTGTGGATTAAAGGGTTTATTGACAAGTATATCTAGTTTATCCACATGAAGTTTCAAAGGTTCACATGAAGATTTGATTGAGTTATGAGTATGTGTTCTGACTGTTGTTATGTTGCTTTAGTTGGTGCTCTTGAAAGAAGATAATATGATTCTAGTAATTTGATTTGTTGTGGATGCTTCTATGGTGATTCATGATGCTTGTGGATGTTTCTAGATTGTGCTCTATCTATGTTGTTAGTTGACATTGATTGTTGTGCTCGCAATTGATGATTTTCTTTTGTGTGTTCATGTTTTTCATGATCATGGCTGACAGGGTGATTGTAGCATGTTGTAGATCTTCGAGGCATAATTGTTTAAGGTTTTTCATGTTTGAGGATGTTATTTTGGGTCCTTACTATGTTGTGGCCGACATTGTTTGGTTCGCATTGATAAATTATTTATTGATTTGGGCCAAAAATTTGTACACATTTTATATTTTGTTGGGCCGACATGCAGTTTATGTAATCCTTAGTTGCGAATATATATGATCAATTGTTTATACCATTTGAAGGCATGGTGTGAAGTGGTGTGTGTGTTTTGTGCAAATAATGTTCTAATCTTTCGAAGGAAGAAGTGTGAAGAAGAGTGAGAAGAGGAAAGTGTTTATGTGCTTAACCGGAACTGTAATCAGGCATTAGAAGATGCTATTTTCTCAGTTTAAAATATTTTGGATGTAATATGAATGTTTCTATAAGATAGTGGGTCTTCCTTTGGGAAGTAAGCCTTTTGTATTTGAGCAGTGAGCTCTAGGTAGTGTGCCTGAATGCATGTGCATTCCCATTTACAATTCTTTTATACTTTTAACAAAGTATAATCTTGTGGATTAAGCTCCACCATGGTTTTTCCCCTAACAAGGTTTCTGTTAGGACTAAAAAATACCACATATTTCCATCAACCTCTATCCACTTATCAACTAGTCCTTAAGAATTTCACCAGACTCAATTTCATGATCTAGATAAGTTTTTGAGGTTTGTGTAAAATCCATCATACCCGAGCAATCGCACCCATGAAGTCCATCGAAATCATTTTGACACCATCAGCCTAATAATAATCTATTGGTGGAACTTCCATTACTAGCCCATCGATAGCCTGATAAGGGCAGTCCATATCCTTACATCAGCGTAACATATTTCCATTAGGCTAACTTCCAAAGTAGTTCCCTCAACGGTCCGATAGAAAACAACAGAGATTATCAAATCGTTGCAGCTTGGGTGCATCGGTGGAATGAATGATGAAGGTTCCCTGATAGCCCAATATAACTATGGAGTATCAAGATATAACACTTATTGGTGAAGCTGGGATGTGTCAGGGTAGCGTTGTTTGATGTCTTGCTGATAGACCGAAAGAAGAACTCTCATCGGTGGAGAACGTGGCCATCAGTGGAAAACAAATCAAAGTTCCAACGATATGGCGATGAATGATTACTATTTGTTGATGTAACGTCCAAGAATGTCATCGGGATATTTAACATAAATTCTCTCCTCGATGACAAGATTGAAACAAGTGGTATATTAATGAGCCAAAACTAAAGTGAATTGCATCACAAATTGATCATACAATTGCAAAAACTAGAAAGGTTGCGCTAAGGGCATAAGTAGAAGGGACGAAGCTCTGAGATTTTAAGCAATACAACCAGGGGAAGCGAGAATTCATGTAAGTACTCCACTCTCAGCTAGAAGGTTGCATTTTTTTAGAGTTAGCAATGGAAGAAAATGCAAAAAAACCTAAGGCAAAGAAATAGAGAACTAAAAAGAGGAATTTGAACCAAGACCTGATAGACCAGTGTCCTTGGTCAGGGCCATGACCTAGAAGAAGTGTTCAAATAGGTAAATTGTTAGATAAGCATAGGGGTCTGGGGGATGTTTGGATGCCACACCAGGGATACGAGATTTTTATGTATCACTATGAAAAGCAATTCAAATTTCAACCAATATGTAACCCATGGAGATTGAATTTAGGAAGGCTTGTGGTGCCAAACATGTTTGTCAATGTAGAATTAATGAAAGCCCTAGCCAGTTGGTATAATCCTAAGAAAAGAACTATCCAATCACCAAATGGGGCCGATATGCTTGTTATTTCCTAGGACATGATCTCTAATGTGTTTCAATTGGAAGGTCCCATGAACTTGCCATTCACCATTAGAGAATTTTTGACAGAATTTTGTTGCATGGATACTAGTTACAAGAGATGGAAGCTACCTTTGCATAGACCTAAGAATGAGCAAGGTCAACTCAGGAAATTTACGAGTAATGAAAACCCTCCATTTCATATAGATTTGTTTGAAGAGTACTTCCAATATACCTACTACTCAGCTGGTCAAGTCTTGGGAATTGAGGTTCTACCATTTATGTCTATTGCATCGATGGTTGTAGCAGCTGATATACAAAGCAAAGATGCTAGGTCATTCGACTATGCAAACTATTTGGCGAATGCCCTAAATCAAGGGCTTGAAAGGATAAAAAACAATAGTGATTGCATAGATTTCAAACATTATTCATTACTGATGCATTTACTTTTGTATGAGGGTCATGCTAGAAATGTGTGGGGTAAAGAATTAAGAATCAAAGACACAGATGAAGATGGAAACTTTAAACCTGTGTAGATGTGGATTGCACTATGTGATAGTTGGTGTGATAGGTCACATTACTTATATTTTGGAGAATATTTTGTTAAACCACTAATGAAGTTTATAGGCTATTCATATGATCACAATTTATCCCCTGAAGTGCAAAGATTTTTGAGACCAAAGGAGAATAACCCAAAAGGAAAAGTGAACCATAATTGGGGAGATTGGAATGCCTACTCTGATTTCACAGTAATAAGGGTTATGGATTTGAAGGTGTTCCACATTTTCTTCCTCGAGTGGTCCCTAATAGAGTTGCTTATTTGGAAATAGTACGACAACTAGCAAAGTTTGATACTAAACATCTCAAGATTCATAATAAGCAATCACCCATGCCTAGCAGTCTTTGTTTTGGAGATTTCACATTATGTGCCATTGAAGGGTATGAAGAAATTGATGCAAAACTAGCCCATTACAACCTTCCCCTTGGGTATGAAAGAGAAAAATTTGATGCAAAGGGATTTATTCATCAAGCAAGATTAACTCAAAATTTATCTGGGTATGAGCATTGGTTTGCACTTGATGATGTGATCAGGAACTGAGATGAAGCTTCCACTAGTGAGAGAATGGATTCCTATAATAAATTTATGATTGTAGAGGAATGGAAGAGAAAGCATATCCCATCATATAGAGAAGCATTTCTGATATACAAGATCCCTTGGCTAGGATTGAGCAACTTATTGCTCACATGAATGAAATAGTGAAAGATGTGCCCTCATATGTTTTTGATATATCTCATATGACTTACATAGGAGTATAGGCTGAGGATGTGGAGCCTTTAGATTGCATACCTTCACAACCCACTCTTGATGTGTGTTTTTCCATTGACAGCAGTGAAGGGGAAGAAAGTGATAAAGAGAGTAATGAAGATGAACAACCAGTGGAATAGATAAAGGCCCCTATGACCACACAATATCAACCCCCTCAGGAGCTTGTAAAATTTGAAACATCAGATGAGTTATTTGATGACATTAGGGTCAAGGCTGGTCATGAATTCATTTCTGATAATGATTTTGTTAAAACTCTTGAATTCAAATCATTTGTTTATGAGTATAAGGGGAAGAAAATAAGATAAAAGGAGCAAGACATTACTATTGAGAAGGAAGCTATTGCCTTAGAAGAATTGAAAAAAGAAGTTGACAGGGAGATGCAATCCATCACCCCTAAAAGAGATAGAGAATTACTCCAAGAGGCTAGGGTATTACTGCTACTAGGATGGGACATGAGCTCTGCAATTGTGTTCAATAGTTTCAAATAAAGAGGGGATACAACAATGAGCGTAATAGAGGAGGTTAGTGATAAGATATATTTGAGGTCTAGATATAATCCAGATGAGGATACCTTTCTTATCTGGTCATTATTCCCTCATGAGAAGAGGCCAACAGTAATTGACAATCCTAATCAAGTATTTGGACACCTTTTGGTCAAAAGAGTTGGGAACACTAATCCCTTAGAAACTATAGAGTTGAATGTCAATGTGACAAACTTCACTAGAGAACAAATTGAAAAATTGGTCAAAGAGAATGAAAAAATGAAAAAGCAGTTATCACATCAAATGGAGAAGTCATCTTCCTCTTCTATTCCAGAATTGTACACTCCATGGCTCGAGAAAGATAAAAGAGTGTTAGATGCATTAGCTGATGCATCTTATTGGAAGAATTCTCATTTGAAAGTCTAGGAAAAGTGTAAAACATTGGAAAAGGAAATGAAAGTCATAAAGTACAGTATTGTGTCCGAAATAATTAGGGAAAGATTTAACAAAATGATGAAACAAGCTGATGATTATTGGAAAGTGTTCAATCAAGTACAATCAACAACATAAGAGAATATATGATTGCAAAGAAGGATGATTAGTAGGAAGAAGGAACTCATGGATAAACAAATTTTGAAGGATCAATTATTGCAGAGATATAATAGTTTGGTGGAGTCTCATAATCAGTATCATAGCAGACTCAAGGAGGATCTTAGTTGCTTTAATTTGGTTCCTGCACTCCATGATGATATAGGGAATCTTCGAAAAGGGGATGATTGGAAGGCAGATTTTACAATATTTCTAACCACTACATTAGAGGAGATTAATGATGAAGATATGGTCTTGTAGAATACTCATAAGCAAATTGAGAAATTCATGCACATAGAGTATGATATGAAAGAAGTCATATCCAATGCAGACACTCATGTAGAACAAGGATACATTGATCATCTCTCGGCTTTCAATATGTTTATTAATTGGGCAATAGATATTCCGGACACAACTGAACAACCACCATAATTAGTTGGTGGTAATGATGTGGACCCTATCATACAGTAAAATCTTTGAACAGGTCTTAGATGACCACAAGATTTTACTCAGAGATTAATGAATTGGTACACATGTTTATGATTGTGTTACTTTCTTAAGTTATGTTTAGTTTCAAAATCATATTTTGTTATCAAAAGTCGTGTCTTTTGGTCTAAAGCTTGTTGCCTCTCGTATATATAAGAGAGACCAGGACCAAAAGAAAAGATATAGGAGAAGATAGTAGTAGACTAGGGATAATTAATGGATAGTAGAAAAGTTCCATAATGTTTATATTTTGAAATACCATGTTGCAAGCAATATTTTGAAGAAGTTAATGAAAGATCTCTGATTTTGTGGCGTTATCTGGTATCAATTGTTTGTTGAAGTTATTCAATTATCTGGTTGTCTCCATTTTAATGCTTCTTTATTATTTAAATTTGTATATCAAGTATATATTCAATTTATCAATGCACATTTGTTGTACTTGTGTGATATGATTAATTGGTTTCCCCAAAGGAATTAAAATCCTTCTAGTCAATCACAGTAATTTGGAAGTATTATTTGGATCAGTAAGAAGAACCATATAATTAGGATTGTCAATCTGTCTCCAATTTGGTGTTATATGTGTTCTTGCATAATTTATTCAATTGGTTCTTTCAAGTAAATATTAAAATCCTTTCGATAAATTATAAGTAACCTAGTTATGTCAGTTGGATAAGTAAGTAGAGTTTTTCAATCACTTTCCTGCACATTTATACAAGTTATAAACCAATATTAGTGTGCCAAACAGTTAGAGTTACTACCAAATATGAGTCACTTATCTTAGAATTTCATTTGACTCCATTTACCCAACAAGGCCCTGGTATTATCCATTTCATCATTTAGTTTTATCAAATTTGTTTTCAAAACCTCACATCTGTTAATTGAAAATATTCATAAACTTCACCTTGATTTGCTTATACAATTTATACCAAATTAGACTTGCATCTTTCCACTTCCAATTGCTATTGTGGATAGATTACACAAGTAGGAAACACATAGTTTAAGTCTGCTTCACTTGCATTAGGTATACCCACCTAGGTCTGGTAGAGCCTGAAGAGAAGAAGGTTCAAATACACCATTTGGCCTTGTTCATTAGCTTGAAACGTACCAAGAGCCTGGCAAAGTCTTGTGGTTTTTCAACCAACGTTTTTGATGTAGTGATGGTTTAAGCTTTCATGTTTATTTATTAGATCTGAGAATAAGTTTATTAAGTATAATTCTCGTGACAACTAATTCACCCCCCCTCTCAGTTGTCTACCCTTGTGTTGCCAACACTAAGGTCTTATAATTTGAGTTTGAAGTTGTATAGGAGAAGTTTTTTGAGATGGAAACTTTAATATCTTCCAAAAAATATAGGATATTGAGATGATTGTTCTGCCAAAGGATACATTTTTCAATTCTACTTATTAGGGTAAATTTTCAAGTCCATACATGCCCATTTAGGTCAACTTACTAAAAGTAATAAGTAACCATTTTTTACCTTTTTTGACTTTTGATTGTCTTACACCCCTTAAATTTCATCATGGGACTCAAAACAACCACAAGAAGTGAGGAAAAACATTTTTTTGGGGTGATGCAAGATTTTTACTACACCACTCCTACATCATCTATGTTATTTGGAATTTTTCCTTTCAAATTCATGGATTGGGCCTCACATAACCTTGTGGCATTTAGAGGATTACCTAGAACATCTTCTAAATCCTAGTTTAATATCATTATCCATATTTCCTTGTGGAGCATCAAATATTGATTAGGCTCAAGAAGTTACTCACAATGTTCTTATTAGCAAGAAAAATGGGGAGACACAGACCAAAATTATGAACCCCAAGTAATTTTTGTGTTGTATTTATACCCTCGAATTAGTCATACTAGGGGATCATGAAGTTAGTTTGAACAATACATAAACTAGTTAACATATGAAATATATAGAAGATTGATTACCATATTCCATAACACATATCAAATACACACACACACACACACACACATGGAACATATACATACATATATATATATATATAATGTTGAAATATATTACTTACTCAAATCCCACAGGCTGAAACCTTTGAAAGGGACAAGTCGGTGTGACATCTTTTGTGTCTGGCCAACTAGTAGCTTGAATCTTGTTGAACAGTACAAGTCGCTGTGACCTTGCAGGAGTCTCACCGAACGCTTATACATTGGAGTCATCGGGATAACCTTTGGCAGCTCGGTGAGAAGTCTTATCGAGTAATATGTCTTGCCGATAGTATGTTACACGTTGGAGTCTATCACTGTGACATTTCATTCGGGATAACCTCTTACCGCCCGTGGAGACCTTTGGCCGACAGGCCATTCAATCGGATAGTGGGGAGAGTTTTGGATGTTCACTATGAGCTCTCAGCGATATAGTTGTCTCGCCAACAACATGTTTTGTTGAAGTCTTCGGGGGGAGTTTAGGGTGTTCGGTAAGAATTACCGATATGAAAGTCTTTCTGACTGTCGTTTGATGCTCGGTATGACTTGTGAGCATTCAGAGTAACGTCTCAACAAAAGGTATGTCTTGCCGATAGTAGTATGGCTCTGGAGTAACTTAAGAGATCTCGGTGAAACCTCTTGGCGACAGTTGAATGTCTTAGCGATAGATGGATGCCGATGGAAATGCTAATGGCTCAGTATGTCTTAGGACCTCGGTATAAGGTCTTGGCGAAAGCGACGAGTCTTGCCGACTGGTGGATACACTTTGGAATAACATGAAGTATTCACTGTGATGTCTTGGCGATAGCAGAATGTCTTGCCGACTGTTCGGTGCTCAATGTAACTTAAGAAGTCTCGGTGTAACCTCTTGGCGAGTGGTAAGTCTTGCCGATAGCAATGTTGAAGTCGATGCAACGGTTGTAAGCTCAGTGGAACCTCTTGCCGATGGAAAACTCTTGGCGATATCGAATGCTAAGTTGTGTGTGGCATCGGGGAGACACGGTCAGTGTCTCACTGACATGCCAACACAAATTGAAGCTTTTGACCAATTGAAGGCTATGTGGTATCTGCGTGGACCAATCAGGCTTGAATGAGAACCATTGGAAGATAGTTAAGTTGTGG
Source organism: Sequoia sempervirens (assembly GCA_007258455.2). Lineage (NCBI taxonomy): Eukaryota > Viridiplantae > Streptophyta > Pinopsida > Cupressales > Cupressaceae > Sequoia > Sequoia sempervirens. The sequence goes on from VDFB02155375.1 coordinate 8,220, forward strand.
CGGTTTGAGAGGCTTCGATAGATAGGGAATGACATGAATATTGTTTGAAGTTGCAGATGCTTTCGATGGTTAGGTTGGCTTGAAGAAAATTGGCGGCGATTCCGAATTGTATCAGTGATTTCTGATACGTAATGGTAGCAGAAGGTTCCTCTACAAGATTGATGTTGAAATTTCTAGCATGTCGGCATCGAGAAAGATAAGCAGAGCTTCTGTGTATGTAATTATTTTGTTACTATAATGCAAAATGACTTCTCTGGTGTAGTGGGTTTCTCACATGAGGTTTTCCCGCATTATATCACGGTGTTCATATGTATTGTGTCAAATACTCTGTTTTACATTTATCTCTTTCATGTGCATCTTAATTAGCTTGTAATTGAAAAATTAAAGGTATCTCTGCATTTTTCCTTGTTTTGGCGTTAGAATTGTTTCCGCATCTAATTTTCCTTACATGCATAATGCTTGTTCACCATATACATTTTCTAAGAGCCTTACCCTTCTTACAATTCCTTTACTATCATTGTTATCTTAATACTTACATACAACATGCATACTCTTTATCTCTTCTTCTTTCCTATATCTTATCTTCTATCTTCTACCTACTTCTTACTCTATTACATTATATCTTATCTTATAAAAAATATCTAACTGGTAGGACATGTCCCTTATATTATACTACTATTCTAGAATGAGTCCTTTCAACTAGAAGCTTTGTAACCTCTTTACAAAGGTTTTATGTGACTACTCTGGCTCTTAGCCAATTCCCTGCCAACATCATCTCCCCTTTCAAAAAGTTGGCTTGTCCTCAAGACAACTCTATTTCTATCAGTTTGGGCTAATAGTTTTGTAGATCTCCTTGAGGTTGGTAGGCTCGTGGCACCTTGTAGCTTGGCTAGCTGGCAGTGCAGGAGCACACCTAGGCTAACCTCCACAGTTAGGACATTTTGGCTTGTATCTGACATTAGCCAAGTCAGAGTTATTGTGTATTTGTTTTGGACCTTAGAAGGTCATTGTTGTGGTTAGGTGAATTAGTCATTAGGACTAAGATTCACCAAAGTTTAGTCATCATTGATAGTTTAGCTTTAATTAGCCTTAATGGCCTATGTTGGGATTTGAGTCTTAAATGTGTCTAAACACATGGATGTTGTTAGAAAGATGCCATGAGGCAGTTAAGGGAGTTGGATGCTTGAAGTATAGGAGATAGAGGTCCTAGGAGTTAGGAAGAGGGCATAATGGATTGTTGCAAAAAGTTGTTACAAAGTTGTCATGACAATATTTGCCATTATGACAAATGTTGCATGCAACTCGGTTATCTTGGATCCCCTAAAAGATAGGAGTGTGGGATCGACCAACACACCCTACAAACATGGTAATGGCATCTATGAAAGGAGGTGGCTTGAATTCAGAAGTTAGTTTTTTTTTGTAATCAAGCTTTTGGTTTTTGGAATAGAAGAAAGAAGTCTGCAAATTCTGTGTTTTTCTGTGAATTCCAAATGTCTTGAGTGACAGTGATATTAAATGAGTTGTATGTTTTTATTTAGCATTGAATTCGTGTTCATAGGGTAGTTCTACGTCATTTCCATTCTTCAAGCAAGTTCATTTGAGTTAGTTTAGTGTTTTTTTTAAATAGGTTAAGGTCTAGGGTCTTTACTGGTTTTGTTCTGACCTGTTTGTCTTTTCATGGCTCCCCCATGAAATCTAGCCACGGGATCTTCCTGAGAGTAGATGGATATGTTAGGGGAGCCATTGGTATATACATATTTAGTGGTAGGAGTCATGTGGAGTCAAGAAGCAGAGTGCAAAATCAAACCCTAGGCGAGTTCAAAGTACCCGGTTAGAGGTTTGACAGTGTAGAATTGAAGAGAACAGGCAGGGGAAAGAGGTACCGTACGGAACAAGTATAGTTCTAGGTAGGGTACAGTCACATTATAACATGCTAAGAGGATTAAGGGTTTGTCAATCCATTTGTTGAGGTAAGGAACAAGAAATCAGTAGGATCCTAGTAATTAGGCCTTTTAGCCCTAGTTGACCTAGATAATAGGAAACCAGCATACGGAGGGATCAGGAGACAAAACCCTTGTGAATATTTTAGAGGATCAAAAAGGGTATTGGAATGTGAAACTTGTTTTTCAGGTCATTTGGAAAGTTTGGGCTAGAGAGACGAAAAGGTCACTGTCAAGGGCTACAAGGAATTAGGCCTTCTCAAGACAAATTCTTGAAATCGGTAAGAAAGAAGATTGAAGACCATTCAAGATGGATCCAGTTGGATGTACATGGTATGTTCCCAACATGTTTGGCACCGCTGCAATCAGTTCAATATTTTATGTGATGTTGGCACTTAGAGTCTTCTAAGTGTAGGAGAGAGTTTGCCAGTTCTAAGTGGTGTCAGTCTTTCAAGGTGAAGCACAAAGTGTGAAACTCTTGGAGAGAAGTTGGAGCAGGACTTAGTTAATGATCTAAGCCTAACAAGAACCTAGAAGCTATTAGGTTCCTGGATGAAGACAGGGAAAAGTATTCTTAGATAGTTGTGCAAGCAAACC
>VDFB02155376.1:0-27728 GCA_007258455.2 Sequoia sempervirens
TTGGAACAGTTCATTTGGTCGTACGAGTTGCGAAATGAAAGTTGCACCAGTTTGCAACTTTAATTCCTTGAAGATTGCAATGGCTTTGTGTAGTTGGCTCGATTCCTGCATGGCAAAACAAAGTTTGGTTTCACTCAACAAGTCAATACTGGGTTTCTTGAATTCTAGAGAAGTAGATTAGAACTTCTCGACTTTGTCTCTTTTTTCAGCTTTGTTTGATCTGCAACCCAAATAAAAGAGCTTCATTGTCCAAACCTTCATTGTGAATTGAAAAAATTCAATGCTTTAGGTGTGATAAGTTTGGTCACTTTGGCAAACATTGTTCAGATAGACCTAAGCATCAAGCCTCCATTGCAAATGTAGATGATGTCTCTCCACAGAAGAATGAAGAGCCTTGTTACCATGCAATATAATAAGATCCTTGAAGCCTTATGCTTACAATAATTATAAGATCAATATAAGAAGAGCCTTGTTACTATGCAATATAATAAGATCCTTGACTTACTGATGCTTTACTTTTTTCATGATATTATAGAACATTTTTATGGGTTGTTGGAAAGTCTTCCCTTGGGCTACTGAGTTTGGTTACAAGTGATTCATCCAAGTTATTAATCTCTATCTTGTTCTTATTAGATATAGTCCTCCTTTAATATATTTTATACTGGACTCCAATTGAAGTAGATTATTATATTGTATGAAGCAGAGATTCATTTTCATGCCACATTGTACTATACCATATACGCTGCATTTTGAATAATGTTTTAGTCAAATTTGAAAGTAGTAACTAGGGTAATGAAATAAATAAAGGAAGGAAAGATTGCAAATTATGTTTGTTTACTTGCTCCTCTTGTTCAACCTGATAGTGACTATAGAATCAGAAGCTATGCTAGTAAAAGCAATGGGAAAGAAAGGGGTTAAAAGAGGGAGGCCAACTACATCAAAGAAGGAACCATCACCCTCTCTGAAAAATAATGAAAATACAAGTAATAACATACACAATAAGAACCTAGAAGATCAAAATCAAACGAAAAGGGGTAGAGCAAAGGGGTTGAAAAGAGAACCATATCCTGTTATGGAATATGAAGAAAAGGGAAAGAATGATGGAAACTCTGGTGAATTGGTGGATCGAAAACAACTTTTCGAGTTAAATCACTGTGAAGGTTTTCTTATTACACCTATTTTCTTGAATCTCATAAGCTAGCTTGGTTACAGTTTGTGTGTGAGTGACTAATTTGTGTGCTCTTGAGTTCTTGTGATTTTGTTTTTGCATGGGTTAATTAATTTAATTTGAAAGTCTAGGTATGTGTTAGTGTATATATAAAGATGATTCCATTATATGTGTCACATGCCTTTGTCATTGTGTTGGAATGTTTCAGCATGCTGTGTTTTGCTTGGCAGTGAAAGAAAAAATTATTTGTAGCATTGGTATTCATGTTTCCAACCTGCTAAAGTATCTTCAAAGGAGAGGTCTTTTATAGAGCATCAACCAAAACATGCACCTAACTGGAAGATGAGTTAGCGACATGAGGCTTTTGAAAGTGTGCCTAGCAGTCATGAAGCAGTGAGCAGCAGGTAAAAATGGTGCCTGGGAGGATCTAAAATGATGTTTTGAGTGGCATGATGGATGAGAATAGGCACCTAGACTGACACGACAAACTAAAATTGGTGCCTAGCATTTATTTGATTGAGGTAAAAGGCAGGTACATGAAGGATAGGTGCTTGGAGTGGATGTTTATGCAATGTGAAGTAATGGTTTGAGTTTGAAAGATGTGTAATGCAATGTAATCAATAATATGAATAAATTTTTAATTATTAGTTATGTACTATGAAGTAATTGCATAATTGCTTAGGTTGACTTTGTAAAAACTATATTGTAATTGAAATTTTTTCATCTATCAGCATCTAGTTGTTACTTATGCAATGTGAGGTAATGCTTTGAGTTTGAAAGATGTGCAATGCAATGTAATCAGCAATATGAATAAACTACATAATATAACCATTCTTTTTATGCTATTGTACATCAAGATATTTAACCATTGCTCACTTGATTAAAATTTCAAAGAGTTTAATTGCACATGAGGAGCAATTAAATTTTGATTACCAACTTCTATATATGAAATTATCCAATAATCTGTATGTCCATATACAAAAATGACATCAACGCCAACTCAAACAAAATTTTACAATATGTGGCATATGCCATCTCGGTATCTATTCAATATTTACATGCCAAAATGTCTATCTCATTCTAAACTACTGGTGGATCATCAAAATGGAGCCTCTTTGAAGCACTCGTTGCCTCTGAAGGTAGCTGCACAAGAAAAAGTCAAACCACAATTGAGATTAGTTATACTATATAATTTAAAATCTAATAATTAACATCAAAATCAATATACATTAAATTATAATTGAACTCTAAAATTGTAATCTTGATTACCTCGAAATATCCTGCCTCTTCAAAGGGTCAAGAGTCTCTGTGCATGCCCTCTCAAAGAACCGACTCAAACCATCTTTTGTAATTTCTAATCTATATAGGTGAACAAAACATAAAAGTGGGATCCGTTAGTTAGCATACACAATTTTCAGTATAGGAACATATAAATACCAAACACAAAATAAAATGAACACATAATTTCTTTAGGGTTGATCTTTTCTTTATCTCCTTTAGGTGTTTCGACAACTCCTCCTTGAGGTGCTTCAACACCTACTCCTTCAAGTGTTTCAATACGTATTGCTTTGGGCATTGTGTCACTTGTCAACAAGGACGTATAGCTCATAATTCCCTGCACATAAAAATGACAAGTACATATGAAACTACCAATCTATGTCAATATATGTATAATCAATATAAGATCTTAAAATTCTTAATTCAATCAAATTTGAGTTCAATTACGTTGCCCTTATCCAACATTACACTTCCATAATCTGGACAAGGCTACACCTCACTCGCATAAGGTATTTCCTACAAGAGGAAAATAAGATAAACATATAAGTTATTATATAATTTCATTTTAATGACAATTCAAAGGACAAGAAAGTATACAATAAATAAATGTAAATAAGTGAGTGTAAAAATATATACTGTGTGTGTGTCCAAGCCAAATGAAATGGCCCTCAGGGTGCTATCCGTCACATTTGTCAGCTCCTCCTCAGACATCAACTGTTAAATAGACCATGTAAATAAATATTAGTACATTATACTATCTCTTATTAATATTCATTTAAAAATAAATGCAAGTTATGAATTCACAACTTAAATTTTACCTGTGTCACTATTCCAATGTCCCCCTCTCTAGCAGGAGAGGACTCTGTACGGTGTGCTCCACTCCCCTGCGTCTGATCTATAATGTCCACATTGTGAAAGTCATAATTGGAAGTGTCTAGGGGATGCTCGGCAGGTTGTACAAGAGGACCTAAGCATATTTGGCAGCACATGGAGCAAGTATGTGGTACAAAAATATGTGGACCTGACAAGGATGATGCAGTAGCACTCGAGCCATCAACAACATCACCAGAATGTGGCTGAGCTACTACAGAAGCATGTGAAACCAAAAAACCACTCAAAGAGTGAATAGCATGGATAGTCTATGTGGCCGCATCCTGCATAATATCTGGATGGTATACTGGAGGTGGCGGAGGAAGGCGAGGGAGGGGAACATGTGGGCGGGGTATTACTCTAACTGCCCTTGCTCTATCCTAGGGCATACCTCCATCAACTGTAAGGAAACTATGCAGCCATAAAATGACAATTTCCACATAACCCAAATCTGAAACATGTAAGTAAAATACTCAACATCAACATGCAAGAGAATAGACAACATACCCATCAAAGATGACACAAGATATACCCTGGGAAAACCCTCAAGAGGGAAAACCCAGCCTCCAAAAGCATCCACACTCCATGTATTATTCAGCAATGAAAACTCATTACAATACATCTGAGAGACTCCATGAACATTCTGAAGCACAAGCTTCATGCATTCCATGTGACCAAGCATGAATCCACACATCCCATGCCATGCTTCAAACCCTCACACATGCACAAGCTCAACCTTGACCAACTTTTGATCCAACCCTAAACAACTACCCATGTGGTTGCTTTTATAGAAACAAGCTCCCACAAAACCACCAAGTGGTATTACATAAACCATGTGCCCAAAACCATACAACATCATGTGACCCCACATTTAATATTGGGTACTTTATTATTTTATTATTATTCCCCAATATTAAATAATTACATTTTACAATTAAGTCCCAATGATACATACAACAAAGTGGCCCCAACATTATAACTCCTTGTGATGCACGTCCACCTAGAAAACCCCTAGGTGCACCACACATAATAATAAATAAATAGAACATTACAAACATTATGCAAGGTGTACAACACCTAATTCTAACAATCTCCCACTTGTTGTATACATTGCATAAGGGGGTAACAAAATAAACTCCATAGGCAACATGTCCAATCCAGGAATCCAAGTGCTCCATGTGCTCCATCAAGATACTTGTAACAAGAACCAAGGTGACCACCATCTCATCCATGAATGCTCCCATCCTCCACCATGCCAATTGCACTAAGATATGAACACATCCAAAGAGACGTCACACTAACTGTCACAAAGAAGCATAAATCTGCCTCAACTGATATCTCAAAACACAAACACTGAATCCAATATGCACCAGTAGCTGTCAAGAATAAATCACCATAGCTGAAATGAAATCCACAACAAATGCCAACACATCCAACTATCCATACCTCCGAGGTATACATATCATAGTAAACTCATGCCAACAACATATCCACCCATAAACCACAATAAAAACTCCATGTGCAAACCTGTCAAAGCATGACATACACATCCAAGAGCTCCCACTGCATGGGCAATGTCAAGATGAATGCAAACCTGGAATGAGCGCATTCAACGCGTCGCTTCGTTAACATCCCAAAAAAGGCACCATCACAAAGGCATACTAAGTCTACTACCAGCATCTCATAGAAGTAAACATGTAGTACCAAGGAACATCCACAATGATAAGCAAAACCTGCAAACCAAACACCTGTAGCATGTCCTCCTACACACACACCTCTAAATGCCAACTGTGTCAAGTATGATCTCCTCCATAATACCCCATAACAAAATCCATAACCACATCCATCCATCCAATCACCAAGATCAAAGATAACATATGTAACTAACATGGATGTAAGCATCTCAAAACAAGAAGATCAAACTCAAAGTAACCATTCCTAAACCAAGGAAATCAGCCCAATAAACCATCTCCTAAACTCAACATGTACAAGGAGATAAACATGCCAACACTCCTCAAATGAACCCTCTAGAAACCAAATATCCATGGCTCAAGATCCATATCCATGAGAAGACAAAGCATAAACATAATGCACCTGAAAGAATAATGGGAAATACCTCTCAAGTGAACCGCCGAGTAGACCAAGAGTGGGAATGAGAATGCTCCTCCAGGATATCCAAGTCATCATGACTCAACCAAGAACACTCTCCTCATTGGTCCATGTTGAACTCACGTCCAACCAAGGTGTAGGCTCCCTCGGACTTCCTGCTGAAACCTCATCAAGAGTAACCATATCAACATGTCTCTAATCACAAGAGAACACCAAGCCTCACCTATGTCTCCAAGTATCCATGAGCACCTGTAACCGATCGATCCATGCTAAACACCAAGCAAATGATCAATGTACTCAATACAAAGAGAACCAACCAAGATCAAAATCATAGCTCCAACTGCAGAGTCAGGAACATAAACATGACACCATGATCTCACATCCTCTCAAAAGAAGATCACATGAATAAATCATCATAACATGTACCATGCCACAACTCTAAACTAGTAATCAAGAGTATACCATGACATAATAACAAAACCATCCTACAACCAAGGATCACCTGTCATAACCAACAAGTCATAAATAATACCTCAACATCTCCAACACCTAATGTCAAAGAACTCTCACTGTAGCACACAGAATCCAAGAGCTCCTCCATGACACCAAAGATCACCTGCTGAAAACCAACACCACATCACTGTCATAAGCTCACACAAAACCTGTGAATCCAAGCTCTCAATGACAACATGATAACCATCCTCTAAAGCAAGAAGATACACCGCCAAACCATCATATCTGTCACTGCCAATCCATCACTGTCACAAGCTCCCACTGAACCGTGTAACCAAGCTATCCATGACATCGTGATACCAATCTCCTAAACCAAGAAGATACACCGCCATAACCAGAATCAGGATCCAATCCAACAGCACCAACAATGCACCTGTATAAACCATCATAACATTCCAAAGTCTCTAATGCACAAGAAACATCCATGACATCATGATCACCACCAAATATACCAACAAATCAACCCAACCATGTCCACATATCTGCATAATCATAGTCAACTACATAGGTCTCATATCATGACTGTACCTGGTAATACCATCTCATCTCCTCAACATGACAACCAAATCAACAAACCAAGTGACTAAACCAAGCCACCAAATCTGATCATGCATCAACACTGAAATATCAATGGGCAAAGACAACCCATATCCAAGTCATAGGTGCAACAAGTAAGTATAGACCGCCTACAACATTGCACAACTCGTAGATACAACAATGCAACATACATGCTAATAACCATGTCAAAAATAGAATAATCTGAGATGTACAACTGAGCATACAATGAATGCATCATCAAATATCCTAAATCCAACAATCCATAAGCTCATAATATCACCATAGTCAAAGAGACCCATAAACAGCTCAAGTGAAGAAAACAGTAAATAAACCATGCCAAAATAACTCTAAACTTGATCCACTATATAGTGCTCAGAATAAGCTTTCCGTTGACTATTCGAAATCCAAAATCCGACTCTGTATGCACCCGATATGCCCTCTCAAAGCTCAAAATGAACATCTGCCTTCATCCAAGAAAAACACTATCAAAACTTCAAAAAAATGGAACAAGACCTATACCACTACGTAGTGCTCGGAACCAGCTTTCCAACGACTATAAGAAGTCGAAAATCCGACATCCTGGGTGAAAGTTATGCCCGTTTGAAAAAAACTGATGTATTTTGTCTTCCTGGTGGTGATTGGGCAGCGCTCCGGTGGTGGGTGGGCGGCGGAATCCAAAATTTATTAAATCTGGTTAAATTTCCCATTTTAAAAAATTACTCCACCCCTTATGGCGGACCCGACGCCATATTAAACTGGCTTATAAAATTTTAAATCCGGAGGATTTTAATTTCAAAAGGCGGATTTTAAATTTTTTTCGAATTTTATTAAATTTGTTTTGTGGGCGGAGCCCGCCTGGCAAAGCCGCCAGCGGTACCTGCCGGCCCCGCCAGACTCTGCTGGCGATATCGACAGATCGCCAGTCAGCCAAGTAGAGTTTCCATGCAGATCGACAGCATCACGGTAATCGGGCTTAATGAGCACTACGGTCGCAGCCGCAATGTGGGTCCAAGGACTCAAATTTTTTATTTTGTTTTGATTTGTAACATTTCACCTAATTTTCTAATATTTTTTGCGGTGTTTTCATTCTAGCAGGAAAATATAATTTCGACGGGAATTTTATTTTATTTATTTATTTATTTTTCGGATTTTAATTTTCTGCCGACTGTACCGTCGATCCGTACAGTTGAATAAGGGGGTATTTTTTTTTCCTGTAACCAAAATAGGGCATGTTATATGTCAATTTTTCTCTCTCGGCCAACCTGAATCCAACCATGAGGTCTTTTTTGTCCTAGGAGGTCATCTGTGAAATTTCACCCCCAAAACCCTCATATAAATGCATGACCAAGAAACCCTAATTTTGCCAAAATTTTCTCACCCCAAATCTGCAAACAACCCATCATAACAACAAACCCAAAACCCTCAGATCTGCAATAAAACACCTGCAAAACCCTATATCTTGCCATTATTTTTCATTCTCTCATGCAGCCTAGGGTTATCCAATCCAATAACTAAAGCTCTGATACCACTTGTAAGGAAACTATGCAGCCATAAAATGACAATTTCCACATAACCCAAATCTGAAACATGCAAGTAAAATACTCAACATCAACATGCAAGAGAATAGACAACATACCCATCAAAGATGACACAAGATATACCCTGAAAACTCCCTCAAGAGGGAAAACCCACTTCCAGCATCCACACTCCATGTATTATTCAAAGAATGAAAACTCATTACAATACATTTGGCAGAGACTCCATGAACACTTCAAGCAAAGTTTCCATGCATTCCATGTGACTAAGCACAATCCACACATCCCATGCCATGCTTCAAACCCTCACACATGCACAAGCTCAACCTTGACCAACTTTTGATCCAACCCTAAACAACTACCCATGTGGTTGCTTTTATAGAAACAAGCTCCCACAAAACCACCAAGTGGTATTACATAAACCATGTGCCCAAAACCATACAATATCATATGACCCCACATTTAATATTGGTTACTTTATTATATTTTATTTTTCCCCAATATTAAATAATTACATTTTACAATTAAGTCCCAATGTTACATACAACATAAAGTGGCCCCAACATTATAACTCCTAGTGAGGCACATCCATCTAGGTACCCCTAGGTGCACCACACACATAATAATAAATAAATAAATACAAACATTATGCAAGGTGTACAACACCTAATTCTAACATCAACCGAAGGGTCTAATGTCAAAGTAATTAGACATGATGCCCTAACACAAACCTTTCAACATATAATTTTATAAAGCAGTAAAATGGTATTAACTAAATTGTTGTTCCTAAGTGGGTTTCAAAAAAACCATACACCAATGATCCCAAAAGTTTTCTACAATGTCTCTATGAGTGCACCATTTTATAGAAAGTTTTGTTTTATTAACATTAACTGGAAAACCAGTGCGGGGGTTAACAAATAAAGAGGCTATTTGGGCTTTGGTTACTCCAAGATCTTTCACATCATCATAGGACAATCTACATGCATAATATTCTCTCATGTCTTCTCGCCACGAATGAAAGGCATTATGTTGTGAAGAGAGGGTTTCTATATTTTTAATTATTTCTTTCATTGTGTTTGACATTGAAGATAATCGAGGGACTCTCATATAAACTTCAGAAATGCCCCTTAATTGCTTCAATTTTTTAGAAATTAATTCTTGAATTGATGGTTGTGGAGGTGGTGGAGGTGGTGGTGGTGGAGGTGGTGGAGGTGGTGGTGGTGGAGGTGGTGGAGGTGGTGGAGGTGGTGGAATTGGTGCATTTTCATTGTCAACCATAATGCCCGATTCAATAAAACAAATCAATCTAATTAAAATTAGACAATATAAATGAAAATATTATAAAAAAATGTCTTATTTTAAAAAAAAATCCAACAAAAACCCTAGTTTTTAACAAAAATCTATAAAATTTTCTAATTTTTAATCCAAATACATAAAAAACACTATTTTAACTCAAAATCCATTGCAAACATTCAATTTTCATCAAAATCCATGCTAAACTCAAAATTTTCATAAAAAATCTATCAAAACCACCCAACTATTTAGGTCCAACCTTTACTAGGAGAGTTATCAAACCAATTATAGGGAAACCATAACCATCATGAGCTTTTAATCATGCTTTTGATTTTTCATAATCATCTACATAAAGTTCATGTACATACAATAACTCTTTTTTGATCATATTCACTATGTACATGGGATCAATGAGTATTCCCCTTTTCGGGTTTCTGCAAACTTGATATAAAGAAGACCATCGAGTGTAGTTATAGAAGAATCAATATATATAAAAGAAATGTCAAACAAAATATTGGTTTTTCCTTTATGATTTTGAATATTAGTAATGTTTATAAAGATGGAAAAATCATTATCATCTTCTTCATTATCATTGTATTTAACAAAGTTTGTTGAATGAATTGGCAATGGGCTTGTAAATATTTGTAAGTATTACTTAGGTGAAAACCAATTTATTTCCCTTTGTAATTACACAGGTCATCCAACCTGATTTTATCAGAATGAGGGTCTTCAATTCTATTATAATATATGCTTACATCTTTCCATATCATGCTCTAGAGGTGTAATGATGATATTGAAAAAATGTTTTGCATTAAAAGTTTGTTGGTAAAGGCTTAATTGTTTGAATATGACTAATTGGAGAAGTTGAATCATATTCTGCTTAATTGCAACATGGACTACGGGAGAGAATCAAATAACTAGAAAATTTCCTATCTCATGGTCATAAATTTATATCTAGAGTTATACACAATAGTTACTCGGCCTCCAACATTATTATTAGCAGCTTGATGAGAATTGTCATCAAGCAATGAATTTTTTGCCTTCATTTAAATGATTTATAGTTGTTGGAGGGCATGATTTTCTATATGATTGACCAATAGGAGCCTATGAAGGGGTACCTTCATACCAACTAAGCGATATTCGATAATCATGAAGGGTTATACAAAAATGTGTTAAGGATGGATATTTCATTAGCAATTTCTTATCTTGAATATTAGGTTGTAAGTTACCTATAAACACCCTTTGAATGTCAACATCTTTAAGACTATAGGAGAATTTCAAATAAAGGGATTAGTATCATTTCATAAAGTTTTTATTTTCTCTTTAGGTCCTTGATTACAATGAACTAAATTTGTTAATGTAACTTGAGGACTGATGTTCACTTGAAAGTGTTGGAGGAAATCACTAATGAGTTGTGTAAAGGAGGTAATTGATTGTTTGACAATGAACAAAACCAATCCAAGGCCATATCTTTCAATGATTTAGAAAAGAGTTTCACTATGAGTGAATCTCAAAAATAAAGTCTCTGAGCACAAGCAGTAGTAAAACTAAATGTAAAATGGTTATATTAGATATTTTTTACCATTGTACTTTCCAAAGCTGCAGGGTCAGCCTTTAGTATAAGTGTATTTAAACAGTAACATTAATGAACCATGTGTAAAGGCATTTTGGATGTTTACTATTATTTGATTTTGGCTTAAGTTTGGAATGGTTGTTAATAATATCATATGCTTTAAAAAAAGTTGACATCACAAAATCATTGGGCCACATGTTGTGAGAGTTTTTCAAGTATGGTGAACTAGTATGGAGGAATGGTGGGATATTATATTTCATGTTTAGGAGGGGTGATGAATATGGAGGTGTTATAGGTGAAGGGACAAAACTATTATAATTTCCACTAGAAATTCCTAAGCTTTAGTTTAAACCATTGTTATATTCCATCATTGATGCTATGACTGGAGGTGTAAAGTTGGGAATAGAAAATAGTATAAAATACCCTAGTTTTTTAAAAAAATCCAACAAAAACCCTAGTTTTTAACAAAAATCTATAAAATTCTCTAATTTTTAATCCAAATACATATAAAACACTATTTTTAAGTGAAAATCCATTGCAAACATTCAATTTTCATCAAAATCCATTGCAAACATTCAATTTTCATCAAAATCCATGCTAAACTCAAATTTTTCATAAAAAATCTATCAAAAAACCCTATTTTGAAAAAAATCAACTAAAATTAAACAAATCTAATTGAAAATTTGATTAGAGCAAACAAAAAATCAAGAATCTAACCTATTGCAAATGGATTTGAAATTGGATATCTGATTTGCGCTTTCCACTGTGCGCCCGCTGTGGTTAAGTCGAATGAAAATGAGCTTTAGTCAGTTTCATTCGGCCCGAAAAAGATATATATATATGTCTATAAAATCGGATATCCGATTTTTAAATCTAGGTTTGGGCTTTGCTTCGGTAGTCACCCAAGCCACATAAAGTCAACTCGACATTTTCGCGTTTTTGAGTTGTAGAAACACGTATTTTTTTCTCCATTGCCACTTTTTGGCATACCATGATCCTGTACATGCCCGTGTTATGAAATTTTCTATTAAACATACAATTCATAATTTTAATAAATCCAAATTTATACTATGAAATATGATAGATAGGTACGTGAAAATATTTGGAGTCAATGATTAATTAACAAACCAAGGCTACACTACTTTCAAACTTATTAAATTTCTTCAAAATATTATCTAGGAAATAGGTATCAATTAAAATCAAGGTAAATAATGTGGCCACATGAACACTAGAAGATATCAAGGAATTCTTTAAATATTTACATAAAGTTGGATGATAGTCATTAGCGATTCATTTAGCATCTTAGATTTTTTCCCAAATTAGTGTCTTCCACTACAATATGAGATATGAAATGAAACTTAAAATTAATATCATTAAATATTTTTTTAGAGAATCATAAATGCATAAAATTAATATGTATAGATTAATAAACATCAACTTGCTAATAAATCACAACCCGTAGCTTAAATAATCTCTCATCCATTGTTGCACATGAGGATCATGTATTGTTTCAACCTTAATAGCTTTATTCATATATGTTTTATGGGAAAATTGAAGACTAATTTGCATATAGTATGGAAGTTGATCTATCATTGGCATATCCCAATTACATATTGAAGTTAGAATAAATAACTTTATATACCAAGTAAACTCAAAATAAAAAGATAAGACATGTATTATTATGACTTAAAAAATTATTTTATTTTCAATTTAGATTATGATAGTAATAAACTCTACGATATATAACTTACTTGATCAAAGCCTCCCTAAAGGGTATGAGCTCACCAATTGTTCCAAAACTATAAAAGAATATCATCAACAATGACAGTGAGATCTTGTTGCTATAAATTCATACTCATATAATCCACATGTATAGAAAAAATAATATTTCACATGTATGCCTAAAGAAACTTAGTTTCTTCACAATCACCTCATCCCACCATCTAAATATTTGTATCACTACAAATATATAGCTCAATTTAAAGGATAAACTACCATAAGCTTTTAATGAGTTTAAACTTGACTCACTATTTTGAGGCTAAATTTATGAGAATGCATGTCATGAATGATAGATTGAATGCTTTTATTGTACTTTTGATTCTATTCCTTTTCAATCTTCTAGAAAATATTTTTGAGTTAATGCTTACACAAAATTAATATAAAATTTGATATTAACTATCACAAAGAATTTAGATATAGTTGTACTACTTGACCAATTGTTTGAGTTCATTTTGCTAGCGAGACTACAAGATATTGAAATCCACTATTGCTAGTTCTAAATCTTTTTGGTCCATACACTTGGCACCCTAAAAGAAACATTATCAAAACAATTTAGATTTTATACTTTAATTGAATTTTCTTTCTATTTTAGAAAAGGCTGTTAGGGGTTACTTATAGATTCCCTCCAACAACATGCAAGCATTTGTGTCTTATATAAATATTTGGATAGAGTTCCATGCCTCCCATCTGACTACTCTACATCTCCATGGGTATATCATAACATATTCCACCTATAAGAAATAGAGAGTTATGATGTCATCTGGTTGTTAACACACAATATGAATTTGAATAAAAATAGAATAATGAAAGGAGAGTTTGTATGCTTGCCTCTACTAGAATCTAGATTTTATCTTTTAATTCATTACTCTTTTCAAGTGCTTGTATTAAATATCTAGAGGCAAATGCTTTAGCCTCTCATGATATTCTCTCATGAAAAGAAATCTTAGAGGCTAGATACAAACCCAACATGATTCTTATTTTGCTTTCAGATTATTTTGTAAGGAAAATGAATTTCCCTTTTGGTCCTTGAAGTTGTGAAATACATTTGTTTAAGAAAAGACATCTCTAGAAAAAAAAAAATTCTATGTCCATATTTACCTATTGCTAGACTTGAAAAATAATATGAAGACTTTAATAAAAAATTAACATTTACTTGAAAACATAAGGTATCCATTCACATGAAGAATTTGAAACCCAATGCAATAGTCTTGATATCAAGAGTGTCATTTTCTCTCCCAAGTAATGCCCTTTTCACTCCAATATCTAATCGTGTGACAAGCATAACATGTATTTGATTAGAAAATATTATGTATTACATACATAACTAGTATTTTTTTAGCAGTGGAGGAGGAGATAATAACTTATAAGGTGAAAAGGGTATATACATGCTTATATATATAATTCAAAATTGCTTTTATTTCTTCTTCAAAATGACTCAATTCTAAGAGGATGCTGGGGAAGATTGCAGAGAGTGGCTTCACACCTGCCAATGAATGCTTCTAAAGCCCTGTTAAAAAAAACCATTTTGTGCCTATCCTGCAATCGTGGCATTCTACGAAACCACATTTGTTTGAGGCATTTTGTCGAACAGTTCACATGCGTTGTCTATGATTTCACTTTTTGCATACACGTTTACCAGAGCAGTAGCAACTACAACATCTTACACAATTCCTCTATCCTTTAAGCTTTGATGGATGCCCATACGCTGATCGAAAGCTCTCATTTTGGCACAAGCTGGGAGGATGCCGCTAAAGGTTGCAGAGGCTGGCTTCACACTTACCAATTGCATTTGCTTGAGATAAACGTTTCTAAAGCCTTTTCAAGTAATCTTTTTGTACATATCCTGCAATCATGGCATTCCATCAAACCACATTTCTTTGACGCATTCAGTTAAATAGCTCACGAGCCTTGTCTATGCCTCCACATTTTGAAAGCATGCCTACCAGACTATTTCCAATCACATCTGATAAAAGTCGCCTCTTCTTTATGCTTTTCCTGGATACCTAAACCCTTTTCCAATGCTCCCATTTTGGCACAGGTTGAGAATACGCTGGCAAATGTATAATGATCAGTTGGAGACCTGTTTGCTGCATACGGTGAAACAATGCAACTCCCTCAGGACACTTATGACATCCACTAATATTCCCCAGCTGCACGGGAATAGTGTTTGAGATTTCAATTTGGTTTCCTTCACACGCGGGAACAGGTTTTGAGATTTGAATTTGGTTTTCTTCACGCGCGGGAACTGCTGACCGCTAGCTTTAACCGCGAGTGTCTACACCGTAACGGTGAGTGTTTAGTGGAACGAAAATGGATTGGAGAATGGAGCAGATCAGGTGGGCCCACCAGAACACTCTAAGCGGTCAACGGTTAGAGTGTGCTGGTTAAGCCAGCCCACAGAGTAAGGCAATGTTTGTTGTATGGTAGAGGGACCAATGAAAGTGCGGGTTCTTATCATGGGATAGGAGCTGACAGCCTAGATCCTATTTGTCGACAAAATTAGATTTAATGTTACAAATAAAATAATCTAAATTTTTTCCACACTTTTTTAATAATATGTTAACAAAAGTATCTATTATGTCAATTATGGATTCAATCAATTTTTGAATAATTGTTTTTTTTTTTTTAAATATAGGTGAATGGGAATAGATATTTATATTTCTAATATAAAATAAGTTTTACACAAATATTGATATTTATAATTCAAATTTTTTGTAAGAATACAATTGATTAAATTCTTGGATGTATCCTTATGATTCATATGTATCATGCTTTCTTTCTAAAATATTAGCATTCACACATTTCATACTAGGTATGGATATTATTTAAGAGTTGTTAGTAAGAATGTTTAAATTGGAATGTATTTGAAATTAATGGTAGAATTGAACTAAAATTTGATTTTAATATTGCATACCATTATTGTTTACATTTAATACATACAACTAAATGAGCATGTTCTATTGTTTACTAAAGGTTTTCTAAAATCTAAAATAAATAGCATGTATCATTATGAATTCTAGGATGTTATTTATGATTCAACATATACGAATATATAAATATATACAATATTACTCGAGGGTTTTTTGTGGCATGAGAAGGTTGTGGATGCGTGTTCGGGGCTTACCTACAGTGCACTATCATTGGTAAACCATAAAATATGCTCATCTTATTGTATGCATTAAATATATGAGTCATAAACCTGAAATGTATATATAATTCTATTCTAAAAAGGAGTCAAATGTATGAATCATAAACATCTAAGAAAATATTAGTAATTACAATATACATGTGCACACACATTTTAGTCAATGCAGATGAAGAATAAATCCCAAGCCAAAACTAGGAAAGGTGTAAAGAGATTATAGACAACAACACCTCTACAAAAGAGAGGTTGTAAGCTACCATTATATTCAAAGGATGAAGTTATTCCCATTGCACAACCACTCAAACTTGTAATCCAAGTCAATGCATTTGTTACATCAAAAAATATTTCAATGCAACAAGAATGGTCTACTAATGTTATATAAGTTTTCATGAGAGATGTTGAAGACAATGGATTTTCAACAAGGGGGACAACAAAGAAGTGGGGACTTCCAATAATCATGCTAACAAATTGGTTGACTGGTGTCACTACCAACAAAAGGAAAGGTCCCCCAACTATTTTGAATGAAGAAGAAGAGGAAAAGGTTGTTGATGGTGTAAGGAGATGGCTACAATTGACCATGGACTCGATATAGTGAATTAAAGGCTAAAGTAGTGTAGAAATGCTAAAAAGGCCAATTCCATTTAAGGATGAACTACCTAGTAAGTATTGGCAGACAAGTTTCAAAAATGATATCTTGATCTTACTTTGAGGACAACATAAAGACTTGATAGAGATAGGGCACTCAATTTTAGGCTTGCAGTGGTTGCAATGTTCTATGATACATTGTCAAGGGCTTATGTAGCTAATCCAAAGATTTGAATTTGTGATGAGACTCACATTGAAGCCAGAAGAAATGGTGCAATGTGATTTCTTGCCAAAAAAGGTAGTAGAAGTGTTTCATACATTATACCAAAGAGCCAAGAGTGTATAACAATTTTATGTTGTGTGAATGCTTGTGGATAGAAATTTTTTGGTTTTTACTTGTTTAAGAGCAAGAAACAACTAAAGAAATGAATTTCCAATACCTAACCAAGTTCATGCATGGTTTCTCAACCCCATGCATGGATGAAAAAAGAGCTCTTTCTCAATTGGTTACACCATTTTGTTAGTTCTATACATAGGGGTGTCTCACCCACTAATAGACACATGTTGATTTTTTATGGGCATGGAAACTAGCCTGCCTTCTGAAATATTCAAGAGGAAGGATCACACGCGATTTTATCATTTTTATCATTTGGTTGATGTGGTTGTTGGAAGACTAAATAGGGATCATTATTATTTCAATTTCAATTTTTATCTGGTGATTTACCCAGTTTTCCATACATTTCATTTCTTACATAAATTGGGAACATTTCTTGAAGATAGAGGTTAATCCTGATTGTTCCTTCCATATAAATTATAGCACAACACATAGACATGTATGCAACATGTTGGTACCCTTCACAAAGGCTTCTAGTTTTGGTGCCTAGATTTCTCTCTATCATGTGTTTATAGTTTTGTATTTTTTTTATAAATTAGTAAATTGTAAAACTATAAATCATTTTTTTCTAGTTTTCATTATGTTTAAACATCTTAAAAAATTTAATATTCTCATATTTAAGACATGTTAGGTTCAACTAGATTTATTTTCTCTTTTTGTCAAACTAACAACAAATTAGTCTCTTTTTTAACAAAGGTGTAGTTGATCTTAATGTAGTGTACATTGAAATCATTTGACAAAGAGAACTAGTATTTTCTTTGTTGGATCAAATTTCATATACTAATTTACATCAAGAGGTGTTATACAAAATAAAAAATAATTTCACAAACCATACACATTTAAATAATGGGAGGAGCTAACTAGGAAATATATATGTATTTGTTTTAAAATATAAGTTTAACAAGGTATATTAAATCCCTCTTTTTCATCATCCTTTTATTATAGTAGGGTTGTGTACTACTTGAAGGATTTCTTTTTATACATATTATAATTTAACTATATTAGAGGCACTCAATGTGGGACAATACCCTCAAAGAGGGCGTGCCCCTCTATTAGAGGGAAAGCACTTTAAGAGGCCACATTACCACTCTATTTTTCAAATGTGATCTCTTTTTATTTTATTAAAGAAAAAAAGTTTATTATTTTAGTATTTAAAATAAAATAAAAATAGAAATTCATTCATTTATTATTTTAAAATAACAAATTTAATATTTTATATATATTAACGTTATTCATAGTATATTTATTTTATATTTATATACACTCTTAGACGTGTGTGTGTTATGTGTATTGAAGTGTATATATACATATACATATACATGCATGCATGCATACATACATACATATACAAAACATGAAATATTTAAATTGATAAGACATATATATATATATATACACCTCTTTAGATATATAAATACATGCATACATTCACTCATTCATACAAATAGATAATTAGATATAGATATTTTATCTCAACTTACATATTTATTATCAATTATAATATTCTTTGAGTGAGAAATTAAACAATTGTAATGAACTTTAGAAAGAGAATTTAAATATTAAAAAAATAATTAGATTTATCATTTTCCTTTTACAATAAATATTTTCATTCAATATATATGGGTATGTATGTATGTGTGTATATACATATTAACTTTGTGAGAGTATACATGTGCAACTACAAAATTGATCCATTATCTAAAACAAATATACATTACTATAGAAACTAGATATGTTATCACTTACAAACCATCTACAAGGTTATGAAGTAGGACTTTCAAGTTTAATTTTTTATTATTATTTGATTTAGACATAAATGAGATTATAGTTGTTAGATCTAACAATAACTCCTAGTTTGATTCATACTCAATGCAATCATGACTATCATAATTGAAATTGAGTTTATTCATTAAAATAAATGTTTGTTGAATATTGATGAGCAAACGATTTAATTGTTTAGTTAAATTTGAATTTTTCAAAGTAAAAATTATAATAGTTTTAATTTATTTATAATATATTATATGCATTAATATACTAATTTTGAATTTAATATATACATTAGTATTTTCAATACTACTAAAATAAAATAAGTAATAAATAAATAAAATTAATTCATTTGATGGTTCAAAAATTAATCATCAAACAAATAAGTTTGGTTCCCATAATATATGAATAAGGGAAGTTATTACTATTAAGAATATTACATCATTAAGTTTATCATAGTTTGTTAAATTATCATTTGTAGGATAATATATTGATTATATGAATATTTTGGTTGTATTATGAGTAGTTAAAACAACTCATTCTATATAAAGGAGTTGTAATGCCCCGCCATGCAACCCTAGAGGAAGTTGCAATTAACTACTCAAACGTACTAATTTTTTTTTTGTTTAAGTACCAATAACATGCAAGTTTACTACCCATTGCCAACAACCTCTAAGGTTACGAGACTGAGATTACTTTTAAACCCAAACAAGAAACATGAATTGAAATAATAACATTTAATTACTTAAGAAATTAAGAACACATACATTCCATACATGATAAATTACATCAAAGAATAAGAGATACCACTTGATTTCAAATAACATAATCTAACAATAAGATTACAACTCTCATTCCCTGAATGAGGTAAAACCAATAAGCATGGTTACATAATACATCTTCCACCTCGATAACAAATGAGGGGTAATAAATTACAAGATCAACTGAAATAAATAAATCATGAAATGAAATTGGATCCCACGAGCTCTCCATCTAGAAATCTTATCCACACGAAGGAGAAGAAACCCAATGGAGTAAAGTGCACGTTCCACCCAACCGAGTGATACCCAAAGGCTCACCCCCTATGCTAGGAGATAGTAACAAGGATTCCTAGACAAGCCCATCTACCTCTAGACACAAGCTAACACATACTGACACAACCAATCACAGGTACAACACCAGTACAACTCTAACATGGTCACATTCCTTCCAGATATAAAACAGATCGAGCATATTAAGAAACCATACACACAAAATCACATAACGACTATTGTTGTAGAAAGAGTTTCATCACACAGCTCCACATGGGATATCCTCTAGGAATCTTCATAGGCTACAACCCCCATTATGGGATATCCTGGTGGCCTCAACCGAATCCCGGCCCCCATACTCACTCATGCAGAATCAAATACCTCTCATAAAGACAAGATAGATGACATTTCCATTCCAAGCCTTCCCACTCATCCCAAGCCTATATGAGCACTTGTGTCTATGAGTGAGGCTAAATTATCTTGATTAGTGTGAAATACTACCCAAACTTCTAAGTTTATTGTTTTAGTTATCACTTGATTAAACCACCTCCGAAGGTTACCTAGTTTACCTCTTTGGGCTCTGGCGCCTAACAGAAGCCACTCTTCTACTTGAAAACATACCAAACAAAACCAATCACCAAGGGAATCCCTAGTGCATACTAACAAGATAGAACCACTCCAACTCTAGGAGGAACATATAATGAAACCTCACTCCAAACACTGGAGGCAACAAAACACATAATCCACTCCTTCCAAAGGAGGCACAAACCACATAAACCACTCCTAATCCAAAGGAGGCACAAATCACATAATCCACTCCTAATCCAAGGAGGCACAAACCATCCCCGTTTGTGAAAACTCGGTAAAACAACAGGATACAACTAAAAAGCACTACCCAAGGCAATTCAAAGGTTGACTAACATAATACGACAACCCCAATTAATTAAAAACCCCATCTAGAAGACTTATAACCCCTACCAAACAACAGACCCCAAAGTGATAACAGAAGAAATTACGTTTGAAAAGGAAAATAAATAGGAATTAAATCTACTTTGGATTTCCTAAATCCACTTCCTTTAATAACATTTAATAGTTTAAATTGCTGCAATAAAACTAATTAAATTATGCCTCTTTCAGACAAAGGATAAAATTTAACCAAATATTCAATCCCCTAATTGCTCTTAAAAAAATAATAACATTCACTTCTATGATCTAGAACATATCCTTAAAAAATAACTATTGGTCCTTTGCAAAATAAATCATTTTAAAATCAATTAATCTCACTATTAAACACCTTACATTTAAATCCAATATTTGTCCTTCCAAATATATTATTTTAAAATAAAATCAATAATTTGACTATGAGCACAATATTTGAAATTCCTTGATTACACATTTCATGAAAATAACTAATCTTATTGTACATTCATTTGCAACCAATAAGAACTATAAATAATTAATAATCGCTTTCTTAAAAAATTCATTTCATTTAAAGCAAATAACCATTTCTCTTAAAATCATTACCTTATTAAATAACTATTTAAGCATTTGACAAGCAATAATAAATTAAATCTAAGGGTCTACTTTAGTTTCCCGATAATATTTAAATATAAAAATCTCATTTCCCCAATAGAATCTTTTCATTATTAAATAAATATTGGTGCATAGACATGCATCTCTATTAATTAATTATTCATTTAAATAACAATGTGTTTCTATTTACATTTAATGTCCATTTCTCATATTTAAATATTCATTTATTTAACCATAAACACATCATCCAGTTTCGTTAATTACACATAATGATCAAAATCAATTGTGTTACTATAAAATCATTATAAAATCAATATTTGCACTTAATAAAATAATCTTAAAATCGTTATATTTAACCACAAATATATATCAAACATATATATAATTATATACTCAACGTATATACAACTATATATACATATTTAAATATATACTTACAAAAATAATTTAAATTCTAACTCATTAAATATAATCCAAATTTACAAATTGAATCTACAATTTAAATATATATATATTAAAAATAATATATAATATATATATAATTATAAAATTTATAAAAATAAATTAAAAATTAAAATATATAATATATAATATGTATTTTATATATTATATATTATATGTAATGTATATATTATATATTAAATAAAATTTTCATATTAAAAAAACAAAACAAAAATTCCCACGTAGGGACACAGGGTCAAACCCTACCCCTATTGTGGGGGTTGCTACGCAACCTCCCCCTTATGGGGGTCGCTGCCTGTGGGGGCAGCGCTAGGAACTACCTCCACAGCCAGCGCCACCATATGGTCCCCCAGCTCCCCCCAATTTCTATTATAATATTTTTTCTTTTTAAAATAAAAATCAAAATAAAAATTCCCCTGTCTGTAAATTCCAAAATAAAAATTTTGATAGAATTTTTTTTCTTTTAAAACAGGGGAAAAACCTCCCAAACAAAACACTCAAAATTGTATAAAAAAATACAGGTATATATATTTAACCAATATATATATATATATATATATACAAAAATATCCATTTTACAATCAAATTGGACAAGTTTTCCTATTGTTAAAAAAAAATAGAGGATCTTAAGCTTTCTTAAATTTTCTACAAAAATAACTACACAAAAAATTTCAATTTCTAAATTATAATGAAAACTTTCAAATCCAAACACCAAGTTTTCTAATTTCTTTTGTTTCTCTTTCAAATTTCTATTGAGGCTTTTTTGTTGTTTTCTTTTGATTTCTCTACAGAAATTTTTCAAGAACTAGCAAATTTTACAAACATCTTCAAAATTGAAAATCAAAACTTCTATCAATAAAGAAATAAAAGAAACCTTTTTTTGAAGCTTGAAGACAAAATGGGATTTGGAGTTGAGCTTTCCCTAGATTTTCCTTCCTTCCAAGATCTCCACTTTCAAAATCCAAAATAGATGAAAAACCAAAAAACCCTCTTCCATTTTTGCAACCAAAAATAAATTAAAGATCTTTTCTTTTTTCTCCCCAAAAAGAATAAAAATATTCATTCCTATCATCAACACTTAGTCAACATTTCACAAATATCTCCCTTTTCTCCACCATAGATATTTTTTTATGCATTCCCAAGATATTTGCTTTTAAATGATTTAAAACAAAA
This sequence comes from Sequoia sempervirens, assembly GCA_007258455.2. Lineage (NCBI taxonomy): Eukaryota > Viridiplantae > Streptophyta > Pinopsida > Cupressales > Cupressaceae > Sequoia > Sequoia sempervirens. The sequence goes on from VDFB02155376.1 coordinate 22,764, forward strand.
TTCCATTTCAAATAAATTTAATTCTTCTAATTTATCCATTTTCAAAACAACTTTAACTATTTAATTTATTTAATCAATAACTATAATTTAAATCACCATTTAATTTCCAAAATAGATTTAAATATTTTACTTTATGCACTTTTCAAATACAATTAAACTTTTCACTTAATAGATTTAATAGATTAATTTATTTACTCCACAACTAAATTTATTTAATTAAATTATTTACTTAATAAATAATTTTAATCACAAAGATTAAATTACTTACCAAATACATTAAATTTAATTAATTAAGTTAAATTAAAAGCTTTTAATAACTTTACTCTAAAAAATAACATTTAAAACATACAGTCAATAATTTTCACATATAACTTCCACCAATAATAACTTATCAAAACACCAAAGACGACATGACTCAACAACATACCAAGCACAAACTGACGACACACTATGACAAGGTCGTGGTTTGACAAGGAAACCCCATTACTATCTCCCGATCAACAATACAGTTGGGATATGGACACGCTCGAACCTGTGAAACCAGGTGGAGACGATGTCCTGTACCTGCAATCCTACAATCAAAACGAATGTCGAATATGCATAAAACTTAGCAGACACACCGTGAAGAGAAATCATAGAATCACAGAGCACTCGAATGCGAGTGATGTAATCCTGTCCCCTTCACTAATACAGTCACATCAAGACTAACGAAATTAAAGCATCATTAATCAACAGATAAACATATATCAATATTAACAACTATGCTAATCAAAAGCATAACATGAAACATAACATCCTTATAGTGCATCATCTCAATTTCACAAAAAGAGGTACATCCACACTGCCCCAAAGCCAGCCATCGCCGACAACAACATCAGGCTGGGCCCATCATAGTATAGGTACTTTCTAACAACATATACCAATCTAAACCCATAGTAGCACGACTGGAGGGGCACTACAGGAGTGGTTATAGGAGGCATATCATACTTTTTATAATATAGGATATGATAAATATTATAAATATGTAAACTGTATTGACAAAATATGAAGAATAGAAGAATAGTATTATATATGTATAAATTGTTATAGGTTTTTATTTACCTTTGCTCAAATTTTGTATACTTACATTCATAATTAAATCGGTAATGAATGCCAAGACTCATATTATGTTGATAAAGAGATTTATAATATTCATATTTAAACGAATAATGAATGTTTAAGACCCATTTGTAATGGTGATTATCTATAAAGATTTTTTTTATCAAAATATATTTTTTAACCAATGAATGTTCCTCTCTAGATTATCATCTATGCTAAATAATTCATAAACCTAGTAAACAAACTAAATTTCACACACACCCACACATTTTTTTATCAAAATATATTATTTAATCAATGAATGTCCATCTCTAGATTATCGTCTATGCTAAATAATCCATAAACCTAGTAATAGAACTACTATGTAGGAAGAAACAAACTAAATTTGTTACACACACGACATATTTATTATTAGTTAAATACTATTCTTTAATGAAGCAACTAAATGGATGTAATGACCTTGAGAAAGAGAATTTAAATATTAACAAAAGAAATCAAATTTATCTATTTCACTTTTATAATAAATATTTTCATTAATTTTTTTTATATTAACATGTACAAACTTACATGAGAGGAAACTAAAAAATTAATCCAATGTCTCAAAGAATCATATATTATAATAGAAACTAGATTTATTATCATAATTTCCTTTATAAAATGCAACATACTAAACACATATGCATGGTCAAATTTAAATATACAAAAAAATTCAAAAACACCTCCTATCTTCGATAGATGGTAGTAAAAAATAGTTGCATCAAAATAATACTATCTTTTTAACATAGATTTTTTTTAAATGGGTATGTTAATTATGTCTAATTAAAGACATGTACAGTGTAACTTTTAAAAAGAAAAAATTAATAATACAATATTACCTAGATAAATTACAATAATAAGTATTATATAGTAGTGAGGTCTAGTTTTGTAGTATTGTAATAAAACAATTTGTTGTCTAGTCAATAGATGAGCTATGACATAGTGATTCAAAGGTAAGTTAGATAAGAGATTTGAGATCAATAGATTCTTCCAAGCTAAATTTTATTTTACAAGGTTAGTGAAGATTATAGTTTTTAGATCTTATGTAGACCCCTAGTTTGATTTATTTTTGAAACAATTGTGACTAACATAATTGAAATAGAATTAATTCTTTAAAATAAATATTTATTAAATATGAATTCTTCAAAATAAAATCATAATAATTTTAACTTTTCATATATTAATATATTATATATATACCAACGAAATTAAATAAATTAAAAAATAAAAAACTTATAATTCTTTCCATAGTACAAAAGTTAATAATCAAACAAAAAAGTTTGATTCGCATAATATTATTACATTCATAATTAAAACAATGATAAATATCTAGACCCATGTTCCCATAATATCTCAATAACAAAAGTTATTACATTCATGAATATACCAAAAATAAATGTCATATTTTATGCCACTAATGTGACAAAGGTGGCTATAACTTTCGCACCTAAACCAGAAACGAATGTCAAAACCCATATGTAATCGTAATTATTTGTGGAGATTTTTTGTTTTGATCGAAAAAATATTTTTCGAATAATGAATACACCTATCCCCATTGTCATCCATGCTAAAATATAAACTACAAGGGAAAGGGATGTGCCTGAGAAAGAATTAAAGGCACTAGGAACCATGCGTAAAATTGGCCATGAAACCACGCGCGAACCCCTATCACCTAAGCTGATTTCGACATACATCTCCAGCCTTCACCTCGGACAACAAAAACCTTCCAGCCAAACCTTGATACAAGCAGCATTAGCATCCCCACCATAATAAGTACGTTCCATGGAGGCAAGTACGCAAAATAGGGAAGTATGGTTTGGATGACCAAAAATATTATGAATGTCCAAAGGTAGAACGCATCATCTCTAAAGATGTATCTCTTGGAACGAAGGATCATTATTCTTATGCAAAGTGGAGTAATCAGCACCATACCCAAAACAATTGCTGCTACAACTATATGGTCTGGTGCCACACCCACATAGACTCCCGCCCCAAATCCCAAACACAAAGATATTAATGCTATCCATAATCCAATGACAGAGGTGTTGAGAATAAGGGGATCTTCTTGTTTACCATAAAGTGCATTCATTAGCAGAAATGCTGATGAAATTGAGCTACAAAATGCTAATGCAATGCAAATCACTAAACCTTGAAAGAAAATACCAATCAAGTAATGTTTTTTTTCTTCCTTTGGGAGAGTTTCTTGTTTTGGGAGAGTGAATGCTGCTGCGAATGCTACCATTGCAATCAACACTGTATTTATTGAAATAATTTGGACTTTTCATGTTGGTTTTTTAGTGATGACTGATTGTCTCGCCTTTGGAGTCTTTTGTGCACCATTTATTTCTAGGAACCATTTAATCTACATAAAAACCCACATATTTTAAATCAAAAGGAATTGATCACTATTTAAGGTTTTTATAAATATTGAAAAGACTATAAAATTGGCTTTAATTGTGCAATATTTTATGTTTCAATGGAAATAAATTCTTGGAGATTACAAACTTTTATAATATTGAAATTAAAAGAAGAAAATATTTGAATCTCTGTAATTAAATTAAATTAAAATTTGAAAATTTCATATAAAATTATTAGCAGTTTAATTTAGTGTCTAGTCTAGTTCATTGCATTAGACTAGAAAAGTAAGTAAAGGTTCAAGGACAATTTATAAATGTGAATATTTGTGTTTTTTGAATAATTATTGATAATTATTTAAGGAATTTATTTTTAGTCAAGAGTGAATTATGGATTTGAATGGATAGCTATCATGTTCAAGAACTTTGACTTGTTAGAGAAGAAGGTGATGGAGGCCCATTTTCGATGCTTCTAGATTTTGAGAAGATTTTCTAAGTAGATTAATTGATGCTAATGGCAAGGTTATCAATGTTATCTTAAGTTAAGATGATAAACTAATTATGTTTTTCAACAAGAAATTGAATGATGATAATTAGAAGCTTTTAGTTTAAGATTGAGAGTTTTATGATATTATTTAAGCATTGTGATAGTAAAGATATTATTTATTAGCAAGGGGATTTGTTTTATATACTATTCATCAAGAATTATGATTTATTAATAATCAAATAATGCTAGATTAGAGCCTTATGAAATGGATGGGGCATTTCTAGGAATTTTCTTTTGTTCTCAAACATGGAGTTGGTGCAGCCCAATAAGGTAGTAGATACCTTGAGTAGGATACATGCATTATTAAATAATATGATAATAGAGTTGGTTGGGATGAAGATGATTAAGGGTTTGTGTACTACATCATTGGATTTTATAGACACAGAAGAATTGTGTGCATCCTTAGATTGAACGTAATGATTTTTGAGGATTAATTTGTGCAAGAAGGATATATATTCAAAAGAAGGTAATTGTGTATACTATAGATTTCTATGACAGAGTCTAATTAAGGTATTATATAGTGGAAAATTAGGAGGAAATTTCATTCTGGATAAGATTTTGACCATGTTTGAAGAGTGGTATTTTTTCACTGGCTACATTGTGACATCAAAATATTTATTAAGAAATGTAGAATTTGTCAAATTGCATAAAATACTAATTTGTACAAATTGTTACATATCTTAGAAAATCCTCGAGAGAAAATCTCCATGTAATTTATTTTTGGACTAGTATGGACTTAGAGAGGTAATGATTATTCTTTGTAGTATTTGATTGGTTTTAAAAAATGGCATATTTTTTTCCTTAGCAAAAGATGAATTCATCATTTTCAAGATTACAAACCTATTCTTCAAGTAAGTTTTGAGGATACATGGGTACCAAATAGGGATACTATGCTCTTTGAGCCATTTTGACATACATTATGGAAGAGAT
>VDFB02155377.1:0-20818 GCA_007258455.2 Sequoia sempervirens
GAGTTGTTAGCGGTATTTGGAGTCATCGAGTTGAACGCATTGGAATCATGATAAAGGCAGTTCTCAGGTATTTGAGAGGTACATCCAATAATTGTTTATGTTTTGGGGGCTCTAATACTGATTTAAAAGGCTATGTTGACTCAGATTTAGCAGGGGATATAGATACCAGACAAAGTACCACAGGTTATGTATTTACAGTTGGTGGGACAGCAGTGAGTTGGATTTCTCACTTGCGGAAGGTGGTTGCTTTATCCACCACAAAGGAAGAGTATGTTGTTGCAACAGAGGCGGCAAAGGAGATGATATGGCTGCAACTTTTTATGGATGAGTTGGGCAAGCAACAGGCTGGAAATTATTTGTTTACAGACAATCAGAGTGCTATACATCTTGCAAAGAATTCTGCCTTGCATTCTAAAACAAATCACATACAGTTGAGATATCATTTCATACGGTCAGTGTTGAAGGATGGACAGGTCAAGTTGGACAAGATACATACAGATGTAAATCCAGCAGATATGTTTACGAAGGCGGTGCCAAGGGAGAAGCTGAGCTCCTCTTCAGCTTCGGTTGGCCTTCAAGGTTGAATTCAAGTATAACAGGCGGCCCAGGGGTCAAGGTACTTATTTCCGGTCGTTGTAAAGTCTGTGATGTTGTCTAGGATCGAGTCTCCAAGTGGGAGGTTGTGATGGTGTGGGCGATTAGTCTCAAAGTGGGAGATTGTTGGTATGTGGCTCATGCTATCTTGTATAGCCCATGGTATACTGTACATCCCGGTCCCTTGGCCTTGCCGGGGTCCGAGGCCGGGCCGGGTCTCGGGTGGGGGTTCGAGGGCGGCAGCCCCCGAGTAAAAATTTCTTCCTACTTTTTCGCGTGATCATCGAAAAAGGGAAAAATCAATGAAAAAAAGAAAAATCTGATTTTGTAGAACCCTAAAATCTGGAAGCTTCTAAGCTTGGTAAAAAGGGGTTCGGATGGGTATTACTGTATGATGAAAAACGCGATTATTCGCAAGATTGTAATAAGTTTTTCACTGGATAATAAAAGTATTGGATGGCTGCAGTTTGGTGGATGTAGCCCAGATTGGGTGAACCACGTTAAATTCTGTGTTATGATTTATTCTGTGTATGTTTTAGTTTCTCTGTTTATTATATAAAATCTGTATTTACTTGTTAGATCTGCCATCTCTAACCCTAACATTATCTTGATGAAAATGCATCTTATTTTTATAAGGTATTGTAGGATCTTGCTAAACTTTCACTAGCTTTGCTAGAATAGTTTTCATTTTGGTCATCTTTCAGTTTTTGTGAGTCCTAAAGGCTATGTATGCCTGAAGGCTGACATAATGAGGCATATGGCTGTATGCTCCTATAAAATGAATGAGAAAGATGCTACACTCTTGTGAAAGGTACTAAGACCTAAAATGAAGAATTGAGGTGCTAAGCCCTTGAGAAATTAAAATGTAGAGAGTGAAGCATGGAGGTGCCGAGTCCTTTGAGAAATTAAAATGTATGAAGTGAAGCATAGAGGTGCCAAGTCATTCAGAAATTAAAATATATGCAGTGAAGCTTGATACAAAACATAATTTAAAAATGGCTCTAAAGTTTTCCACAACAACAATTGCTTCTATGTGGAATTTGTATGACACGGTTTAAGTCAAGAGGTAATGACCCTTTTAGGATTCTTGTCAATTGAGTTATACATACCTGCATGTTTTATAATCATATAATGCAAGCAAGCCTATGTTGTTCCATATCTAACTTTTTCTTACAAAGTGATTAAAAGGGAGGAAAGATTTGAATCTTAAGCTTTCTATCCACCAATTTGAGCTCCTCCCGTTTATGTTATGTTTAATTCGTTTATGTTGTCTTAATTGAATACTTTTTTTTCCATTGATTACATTTTTGAGTGTTCTATAGGGGTCCCCGTCTAAAAAGAAAAAACAACTAGATTACAAAATATATGACTAAAGACAAGAGCCAATCAGGTTTAAAACATAAACTAGTAGAAGAATTAGAAAACCAAAAGGCCAAAACTACATAACAAACCTAGGAGAACTATTGACGTTTTAATTTGTCACTTTCATGACAACTCAAAACTTAGTAATGGATGAGGAAAACCTCTCTTCAAATTCATAGGGGAAGCTCCTTGATTTAATCTACTCTAAAATCTAAAATGAGAATGAGTATGCCAATATGAATACCATACAATTTGTTCTTTGGAGTTTTGCATAAAGATAAAATAAACAAGCAAACTTTGCCTATTTGTATTTGTTCTCAGAGGCTAGAGCACGAGACTTTGAAGAACTCTATTGTCACTAATAAATTTTCTCAATTTATGACAGCTAAGACGTAAACAAAAATACTACCCAAAGATTAAAAGAAAGATCTTTGGAGTTGTATCAACAATTAATTTGACCTTGAAGAAAACATAACACATGGAAATAACAACTTTACAAAGAAGAATGGATAAAGATAGTTAATTATCACAAAACATTCAAAGCTACTTCATGGATTCAAATTTTAGTGTCTCACAAATTTAACATTGATCTTCTTATTAATTGGATTCTTCCTTGAATGATTACAACACTTGAGATTCGACTTGAATGGAAATCTTGGCAGCATAAGCAAGCATCAACTTCACATTTTTTACACAAAAAACAATAAAAACAATTTAAATTGATTTAGAGTTTGAACGACAATTTTTGCAACATAAGTTTGGCATCAAATCTCATTACAATTAATGCGTAAAAGATGTATATTTATAGCCTTTAGCTACAACTTCATGAAGTTTCAAAAATAGCTAAATAATTGCTTTGAAAGCAAACTTTATTCTCATCCCTTGAAAATAATATAAAATTTTATTGTTTTCTATTTCTTCTTCTCGAGCTTCCATTTGAGTCAAGGGTTTTGATCTTCTAATTTTGTTTTTAATTTGCTTTAATTGATCTTCATTTCAAAAAAATAATAAGGTATTGATTTGCTTCATCATGGGCGTCACTTTGAATGGAGGGCTCAAAATCATTGTCTTTTCACCTTTATTTTGCTTTGATTGTTGTTTGTGTTTCACCTAGACCCATATACTTACTTGGGCACCACTTGTGCTTTGTTTCCCACACTTTGTTTTGGCAAGAAAAACATGCCATTTTGATGTCTAGAAACACTTAGGTGCTGATTTATTTTAGTATCATAAAACATTCTAATATGATTCTCATTAGGAATTTGCTTATGTGGATGCCAATTTTGAGTTACTTCAATATTGGTGCTCATTGGGGATTTTCCTTGATGGATGTCAAATTAGGAATTCCATGCCTCAAATGCCAAAAACAAAGTTGATGCTCATCACAAATTTTCCCTAATGGATGCCAAAATTGAAGATTTTAAAACATGTCACTAAAAAGGAACAAGCCATGGGGTGCTTAGAAGTGCTTTTTGATGATTTTGTAGAAAATTTTAATCTTTCATTAAAATTGCTTCTTCTTTTTTTTTCCTTTTTGAATGGCATGCCATAAAACCTTTGACTTTGACAAGTTTTGTATCATTTTATTGCCTCTTGTTAATGAATGGTAGCTTAGGTCAGATATAAACGATGATTGCTATAAGCATCATCATCGTTTATATAAGATCAAATACTCTTCATGTTTAATATTTCTAGAAATAAGTAAGTAATCGAATTTTATAAAGCATGTATAAAATCGAATTTATCTAAATAATGTTCAGAATTCGCATTGATTAAAATTCGGAATTCTTGTAATACATCCGCCATGTGTAAGGGTGTGTTTATACGCTAAGTTTGTTTAAACCGAATGATCGGTTGTAAGAGAAACCCGCACCCAAAGGGACACGTCCCTTGAGTGGACGTGTCTCCACGTGTGGAGACACGTCCTCTCAAGAGACGCATCCCTTGGAGGCGGGTCTCCTACATACAAAAGGTGATTCCAATCTTGATATGCAGACATTGAAATAAAAAAATGTTCGGCAATCAGCACATTCAGTAAATAAAATTTGGAAATCGAAAAAAAACTGACTTAGAATTTTTATAGAATCCTTGAACTTAGAATCTCTTTAGAACCCTTAGTCTCTCAATTTGACAGAAGGTTTGATTACATTTATATGGTATCAGAGCCACGTTGTGTGAATCCAAATCAAATCTAAATATCAAATTGCTCAAGAAAATTCGTAATTTTTCTAGAATCTAATTCACTTCACATTCTTCATAATGTCAAGTATGATCAGATTTGAAGATCGTCTTGCAGGAGCAGACAATTTCACATCATGGAAATTTAGAATCATGATGATCCTTAGAGAGAATAAGCTAGATTCTCTTGTGAGAGAAAATATGAAGGAAACAAAGTCTGAACCTGAGAAAACTCAATGGATAGAAAACAATGAAAAGGCCATGAAAATCCTAGTAGATGCAGTTAGGGATCATATAGTGCCCATCCTAGCAAAACATGAAACTGCATACCATATATTCAAATCTCTTGAGAGTACTTATGAGATCAACAACACCTGCAGGATTCTTGCATTAAAAAGGAAAATCAACAATGCTCAAATAAACAAAGGAGAGTCCATTAATGCATACTTCATGAGGATTATTGAACTAAGGGATCAATTATCCACAATTGGATATCAGATTGATAGCAAAGAATTAACTCTAATTGCACTAGGAGGCCTACCAAACTCATGGGAGTCATTTGTTCAAGGAATAAGTGCAAGATCTAAACTCCCTAAGTTTGACAGGCTAAGAACTAACTGCCTTCAAGAAGAAACAAGACTCTCCTCAAAAGAAAACAAACAGAAAATCATAGATGAAGACATTCATGTACTCAACACATCATCTAATAAAAGGAATAAGAAAAACTCCTACAAGAAAGGATCTTTTAAAAGAAAGAGAAATTCCAATGGAAAGGGATCTTCTAAAAAGAAAGACATCTCTCAAGTGCAATGCTTTAGATGTGATCAATACGGCCACTATGCAATGAAGTGCCCTGACAGATCAAAGCAACAAGCATCTTTTGCCAAAGTAGGAAAGACAAATTCAGATCATGAATCTGAGAACTTTGTGTTCTATTCAGCATTATCTAATCAAGTATCTAACAATATCAACAACTGGGTGATTGATAGTGGTTCTTCGAGGCACATCACAGGGTTTAGAGAACACTTAGACACTATGACTGAAAAGTCTGATGAAGATGTCACAATTGGGGATGATTCTACACATCAAGTAAAAGGGGTTGGAACTTGTTCCATCACTTTGAAATCTGGTCTCTCCCTTCAACTCACTGGAGTCTTATTTGTACCTGGAATAAAGAGGAATCTAATATCCATCTCTGCCCTTGAAGACAATGGATATAGGGTTACATTTATGGATGGAAAAGTTCTAGCATGGCCTAAAAACTCAACTATCAAGAAAGCCCAAATCATAGGTGTAAGACAAGGATACCTTTACAAACTTTGCACTGAAGTTAAACAAGCCCTTACCCTTGACACCTTTGAGTCAAATGAGATTTGGCATAGAAGATTAGGACACCTTCATTTCCGTGCCCTACCTTCTATGGAAAAACTTGTAACAGGCTTACCTAAGTTAAAACCATCTCATGAAGGAAATTGTAAAGGTTGTGCCTTAGGAAAGAATACAAAGGGATCCTTTCCCATTAGTTTGAGCAAAACCCTAAATGTGTTAGATCTGGTTCACTCCGACTTATGTGGACCCATGTCTGTACCTTCTAAAGCAGGATTTCTATACTATGTCATATTTATAGATGACTTCTCTAGGAAAACCTGGATCTATTTCCTTAAGTGTAAAGAGTCAATAGAAATCCTCAAAAGGTTCAAAGAGTTCAAAGCACTTAGGAAAACTTCTCCGGGAAGAAAATAAAAACCTTAAGGACAGACAATGGGAAAGAATACACCTCTGAAATTTTTAAGGAATTCTGCATGAGTGCTGGAATTAAGAGGGAGTTCACAGTGGCCTACAACCCTCAACAAAATGGGGTTGCTGAAAGAAAAAATAGAACCATTGTAGAAGCTGCCAAAGCAATGTTGCTTGACCAAAACATTGAAACCTCTTTCTGGGCAGAAGCCTCTAGGACTGCTGTCTACATCCAAAATAGATGTCCTCATTCTCATCTTGACAACAAAACTCCTGAAGAAGCCTTCACTGGCATAAAACCTGACATTAGTCACTTTAGGATTTTTGGTTGTCCCGTCTATATTCATGTGCCCAAGGAGAAGAGATTCAAACTTGAACCTTCCGGAAAGAAAGGGATATTTATGGGATATAGTGAAACCTCCAAGGCCTTTAGGATATTCATACCCGGGCAGAATCAAATTGAATTGAGCAGAGATGTCATCTTTGAAGAAGACGTTGCATTCAAGAGGGCAAGAAGTTCTAGTGAGACTGAAACCTATTCCCCTAGAGTACCTGAAATGGAACCTGCTCCTGAGATTCAGAGGGAGCATCTTAAGGAAATGCCACATGAACTTCCTTCCACCTCAAATGAGAATACAAATGACAACGGCAGAAAGAGACCACTTTGGGCCAAGAAGATGATCAAAGAAGCAGAGGATCATGCAGCACCCAAAGGAACGTTCAGGGAGAGTAAAAGACCCAAACGTTTCTCTAGCTATGTTGCTCTAATGAACAACATCATAAATTCAGAACCTATTAGTGTTACAGAAGCTTTCCGACATCAAGCATGGAAGGATGCAATGACAGAGGAATATTAGTCTATTCTAAAGAATGATGTATGGGATATAGTGCCTAGACCAAAAGAGAAATCTGTTGTCTCTTCCAAATGGCTCTTCAAAATCAAGCATGTTGCTGATGGCAGTATAGAAAAACATAAAGCACGTTTTGTGGTAAGAGGTTTTTCTCAAAAGGAAGGCATTGATTACGAAGAAACATTTGCACCTGTTGCCCGTTACACATCCGTGAGAGCAGTGTTAGCCATTGCAGCAGCTAAAGGTTGGAAGATCCATCAAATGGATGTGAAAACTGCCTTCCTGAATGGTACCATTGAAGAAGAAGTCTATTTGGAACAGCCTGAAGGTTTTGTGATACATAAACCTGACTCACATGTATGCAGACTGAAGAAAGCCCTCTATGGACTTAAACAGGCTCCCAGGGTCTGGTATGAAAGAATTGACAGCCATCTCTTGGGATTAGGATTTTCCAAGAATGATGCTGACTGCAGTCTCTACTTCAAGGTAATTAAAGGTGATATGCTAATAATTATTTTATATGTTGATGACCTGCTGATAACAGGAGAAGATCACCTCATTGCTCAAGGGAAGTAGGATCTAATTTCTGAATTTGACATGAAAGACTTGGGCATTCTACACTACTTCCTAGGTCTAGAAGTATGGTAGAAATCAGAGGGCATTATACTAAACCAAGGGAAGTACACTATTGATATTCTGAAGAGATTTGGAATGTTGGATTGTAGACCGATGTCTACACCTATGGAAACCAACCTTCACAAATTGAAAGAAGCAGCAGCAGAATCCAAGTGTGCAGATCCAACCCTTTACAGACAGATGATTGGATCCTTGATGTATCTGGTCAACACCAGACCTGATATTTGCTATGCAGTGAATGTTCTCAGCTAGTTCATGTGTGAGCCAAAGGAAATTCACTTAATGGCTGTGAAACATATTTTGAGATATCTTCAAGGCACTATTGGATATGGTCTTCTCTACAAGAATGATCAACTAGATCTACATGGGTACTCTGATTCAGATTGGGCTGGAAGTATAACCGATCGGAAAAGCACATTAGGATGTTGCTTCAGTTTAGGATCAGCTATGATCTCCTAGATTTGCAGAAAACAATCTTTAGTTGCACAGAGCTCAACATAAGCTGAATACATTGCAGCCTCAATGGGAGCAAGAGAAGCAGTTTGGCTTCGTAAATTGCTTGTGGGACTCTTTGGTGAGCCCTTGAATCCTACAATTATTCATTGTGATAATCAGAGTTGCATCAAACTCTCTGTAAATCCTGTCTTTCATGATATATCTAAGCACATTGAGATCCCCTATCATTATGTAAGAGATATGGTGGAAAGGAAAGTAATTCAGTTGGAGTATATTAGTACAAATGATCAAACTGCAGACATTCTCACCAAGCCTCTCTCCCGAAGCAAGGTAGAGCACTTCAGGAAGAAACTTGGTATGGTTGAAATGTAATTTGTTATTTATGTTGAAATACAAATTGTTTATAAAATTGTACTAATATATAAAGATGTTTAATGTGTAAACTCTTTTGTCATGTGTGTGACTACATGACTTTATGGGCCTCTCCCCCTGTGTACATTATTGAAAGGTGACGATCTTTCTAATAATGAACACTTGTATTTGACATTGTAAAGTGACGACTCTACAATGATAAACTATCATGATAGATATCATGTGATTTGATATCTGTGGACATATCATGATAGTATCTCTTGGACACTTTGATGGATATCATGGGACTTGATATCATCTGAAGATCATTGTGATCTTTAAGAGATAATCATGGTGGATATTTATATCCGTGGATATGCCATGAATTATGGTAGACATCATGTGACTTGATGTCAGTGCACATACCATAATGAAGATGTGTTATGAAGAATGTCATGTGACTTGACAACTTTGAGAAAACATTCCTTATCTTCGATATCACGTGTAAAGGTGATATCTCCACTTATTTGATTTGAAATATCTTCCCTAGCTATAAGAGGGAGTGTTAATGAGTGGTAGCTTAGGTCAGATATAAACGATGATTGCTATAAGCATCATCATCGTTTATATAAGATCAAATACTCTTCATGTTTAATATTTCTAGAAATAAGTAATCGAATTTTATAAAGCATGTATAAAATCGAATTTATCTAAATGATGTTCAGAATTCGCATTGATTAAAATTCGGAATTCTTGTAATACATCCGCCATGTGTAAGGGTGTGTTTATACGCTAAGTTTGTTTAAACCGAATGATCGGATGTAAGAGAAACCCGCGCCCAAAGGGACACGCCCCTTGAGTGGACGTGTCTCCACGTGTGGAGACACGTCCTCTCAAGAGACGCATCCCTTGGAGGCGGGTCTCCTTACATACAAAAGGTGATTCCAATCTTGATATGCAGACATTGAAATAAAAAAATGTTCTGCAATCAACACATTCAGTAAATAAAATCTGGAAATCGAAAAAAAACCGACTTAGAATTTTTATAGAATCCTTGAACTTAGAATCTCTTTAGAACCCTTAGTCTCTCAATTTGACAGAAGGTTTGATTACATTTATACCTCTTGAAACTATTTTTGCTTGATGAAGCTTGAATTTGTACTGTTGACCTTCTACCATTGCCATCTACTATTTTTTGCCAACAAACAAACCAAAAAAAAAAAAAAAGAACTTTCTATAAGTATAAACTCGTGATTTTCATGAAGCAAAAAAATAACTCTTTCTAAGAATAGAAACTCTTAAAAAATAAAAAGTTTGATCTCTGGACTTCATTGAAACTTCTTGTCTTGAATATTGAACCTTCTGAAGTGACAAGTTTATGCTTGGGAGATTATCCTCATATATGATTTTGTTTCAATGTGCCAAAAAAGATTTGCCTTAGCCTCAATTCTTCTTGTCTATGCATGGTATTTGCCATCATAGGCTTTCTTTGAACTTCACCCATTCTTTTTATGATTGCTTTTGGAGCCTTCTTCAAGATTTGTAGTTTGATAATCTTTGTGACAAGCAACCTACATATATTGTTAGTAGACCAAGACAGACCAACACCTAAGGACTTAACCATTTTGACATAAAAGATAAGATATTGGACATTGATGTGACAAAAATGACTTGACATTTGGCTACACATGATTGAAGTTTTTTAGGGGTAACAAATTTGGGTACCAACAAGAACCAAGATACAAAAAATTAGGTCAGAAAAGAATAGAGCTTCAAGCTGACTCCTAATTGCCACTACTAGCACTGCCACCACAATGAGCTATACCATTGCACCATCCATCTTCATCTGCAAACAACTAACCAAAAGTCACCTTGCTAGTGACCTTTTGAGAACTAACCACCACAAACTTTGGATCAGCCTAAGGGGTTAGATCTTAATTAGCTAGAGCTAGAAACACCTATCGAATAGTCTTATTCTCATACATATCATGTGAGGATTGACCTTTTGAGAACTGACCACCACTAACTTTGGATCAGCCTATAGGGTTAGACCTTAATTAGCTAGAGCTTAGAAACACCTATTGAACAACCTTATTCTCATCCATATCATGCAAGTTGGAAGAGATGGTGACTTCAAGAATACCATTCATATGAGATACAACCTAGTGACTAATAGCATTCCTTAAATCCAAGTAGAAAGAATGTGGGCTTTCTGTAAAATGGTGAATCGTTGAAAGTTGTTGAGAAAGCATATTGATCTCATTGGTAGAGTTAGCTGCAACAACAATGGGTTGGGTTGGAGGGGTTGCCACTAAGCGCACCACCCCATCTAGCTCCTCTCTGTGATGTAGCTCCACTAAACCTAACACCACCCATACAAAAACATCCTCTGGCAAAATGGCTTTCACAATCTTTGCAAGGAAATATTTCATGATAGTTTCTTGGGAATGTAAAGACTTGCCATTCTCCACATAAACCATCCCTAAGAACTCTTCACCAAATTGAGTGACATTTTATCTAGACATTGGAAAATCTTCTTGATACGATGGTCAAAAAGCTTCCCATGGTGATATGGGTCATGCCTATTGCCACCACATTAGTTTTTTTCCATTGAATAAAGTACCACCACAACCACTCACCACACGACAAAACCACGTGCATATTGAGAAAAATGACAAATGCCACACAAGGAATGAGCAAGACAACTCATTTAAGGACCATTGTCAGTGGGAAGAAATCATAGCAAAATTGAAAAAAACATGTAGACCCAATGGATGACATCAAAAGACACAATCATCTTGTTTGTGTACTACCTAAATATTTCTCACGACTTTGCCATGTGTCTGAACAATTGCTAACTAAGGCAAAAAAGGGCACTTGATCGACACCCCAATTGGCAAGAAAATCAGCAACACTATTATTTATCTGACAACAATGATTAAAGCTAACATCCTCAAAAACACTTGCATAAAACTTTAGCTTCACCCAATAGGCTGTGAAGCCACCAATTGAGACATGAACCACAAGAAAGCCCATCAATAACATTCTTCGAATCGTCTTAAATTACCAACTTTTGACATTGAAGTGAAATAGCTAGAGAAAAACCATGAATCATAGCCTCTATTTGACCTTATTAGTTGTCTTGAATCCAAGGAAAAAAGAACCACCTTCAATGAAATGTCCCTTGAAATCTCAAACAAGAGCACTAGCCTCGATGATATTGGGATTACCACAAGTAGCTCCATCAAAATTTAGCTTCAAAAAACTCTATTAAGGAGGAGACCAACAAGTAGCCTTGTGAACACTAACAACTTTGGAGCCATTCTCCCATTATGGGGAGAAGCATGGGTAAGGGAGTGGAGTTTCTAATTGTTAAGAATTTCTTTCTCCTTGTTTTAGAGAGTTCACAACTTTAGCAGAGCAGGTTTCATATGTTTCACAATTGAAATTTCAATTTGAGCCCAACTTTGATGTGTAGGGAGCTCCATCTTCATATCAATTTTATGATTCCTATATAGCTAAAGCTTCCAAAGAGAATTGAGCAACATGGTCTTCCACAAAGTTGTCAACTAAGTAGAATCTAGAGGCCAACTATAGATGTGTTGGCAAATAGTAGCTAGGAACACCCACCATAGGTTGAGTTGGCTAATGAGGAAATGCTAAATGTTAGGCAAAGGAGCAATGCAAGAGGAGATGATCCATTGATTTAGATGCTTGTTTGCACATAACATGTTGAGAAGGGTCAAAAAATCCTTTCTTAATTATATTTTCAGGAGTAAAGATCTTAATCAAAGCTTCTAGACCATTACACTTAGGAGGGGCCTCTTTACACCAAATCATTTGAATAGGCCACACTTGCAAAGGAGGAAGATGTTTATTCAGAAGAAGAGCATAAACATTACACTTAGGAGGGGCCTCTTTACACCAAATCATTTGAATAGGCCAAGCTTGCAAAGGAGGAAGATGCTTTTTTTTTGAAGAGCATACTAGCTTCGACTTTATAATCTCTGCAAGGATCCACTACCCACCTAATAGCACCTTGAGGAGAAAGTTGTGGAATGCACCTTTGCAACAAGAGAGGAAAGGAGATTATGTTTCTCATGTGGAGCAAGTAGCACATTGACATCCTTCTAGGATTTTACCATAATTCCATCTCTTGCAAAGACCTCCCAAAAATGTGTCATTTTCAAGCCCCATAGTTTGGAAGAAACATCTTTAGCTTCCTCCAACTCAACGCAATTACAAAGAAGAGGGTTGCCCATCCAAGAATCATACTAGAAATTCATTGACTTACCATGCCCATCCAAGAATTATGCTAGAAGTCCATAGACTCACCATGCCCATCCAAGAATTATGCTAGAAGTCCACCAACTCACCATGCCTGTCCAAGAATTATGCTAGAATTTCACCAACTCACCATGCCCATCCAAGAATCATACCAAGAGTTCGTCAAATCACCATCTTCTAGATTCAAGTTAGATGGTTAGAAAGCACATCTTGAGCCAAAATCATGAAATTCCAAATACAAAATCCTCTAGGGAATTGTCTTCAAAAAATAGGGCGAGAGCAAGTTGGACACTAAGGTATTTGTGTTTAAATAGCACAACCTAGAGAAGGTCTTGAAAGAAAATGCCATGGTAACTTGGCATGGACAACCAAATTCTATAGAGGTAGATCCTTTACCCTAGCACGTCCTTAAGAATTAGCACAATACACTTTCTTCCAACTTAAAGAGGAAATTTATGTTCTTGAATTGTACCTTGTATCAAAAAATTCTTATAGATACTAGTAATTTGATTTAACACATCTTTTTGTATAGAGAGAATTGAAAGGAGGTATATAGGAATAGCTTGAAGGACAACTTTTATCTTGAGATTTTGTCCAATCAAACTTAACCACTTACCTCTCCAAGTCGCCAACTTTTGTTGAATCCTATCCATTGTTTCTTGCCTCATAGATGCTCAACTAATCCTCACAAATAAGGGAAAATCCAAATATTTGCTCGAGATGGAGGAGGAATGAAAGCCCAAAACATCACAAATTATGTGATTAGCGTGCAAGGCCACATTAAAAAGAAAATTTTGGATTTGTCCACATTAATAAGATTGTCTTGAAACTTCGCCATAACCTCAATTATCGAGTACTTTGGGAATTGGGCTTGTTGTATTAGATGGGATGGGCTTGTGAATGGGAGTGAGAGTGCCTTGGGGATGGATAGGGCATGGATGTACGTAGAGGGTACTTGGCATGATAGTGCCCTGGTTGAACCATGTAGGATTTTAAAAGACGCCGAAACTAAAAAAAAGCCAAAGTAGGTGGTGATGATGATTTTATTGAGTGGTGTTGTAGTTGCTTCACCTCAACAAAAGGCATTTTGAAGCATCATTGTGAGTAGTTCATTTGCAATTGCCTCCTATAGTGGAGGTTGTGTCTATGTGCCATAGGATGTGGAGAAGTTGAGAGAAATAGAAGAAGATGCTATTTTTATTTCACACATCCCTTACACTTGTGTAATTTGATAGTCAATGTTACGTCATGTTTTATAACTATGTCCATGCCTCATTGGGTCTCTACCATGTTTTTATCTATTTCAATTTTATTTTGACGGTGGATGCTAGACTTGCCATTTGTTTTAAATAATCCAAGTTATTAGGTTTTTATTTTATAATATATTTATTTTGTAATAATTAATTAGTTTAATAAAAACATATTTATAAAATCATATATGCATTTATGATTTATAAATTATATATTTTTTAGATTAATTAGTTGGTGTTTCTATTGGGGCCCCACCTACGAAATTGTTGGCATTTATTCATGGGACCTACATCTCGTACAAGTTCTTTGCAAGGATACTACTTTAACTAATGCTCTATCGGTGGGGATACTACTACAATTACAACTCTCTTCTAGCAAGGATACTACTTTTTACTTACAATTCAACTTGCGAGGATTTTATGCTCTTCTTCTTATCTAGCATCCCCTCTAATTCCTCTTTGGTAGGACTAACACTCTCAACTCCTCCTCGATTGCACTCTTATAGCTTGAACGCTCTTCCTTTTTCACATCTCCTCTTCCAAGGAATACATTTCACCTTCGCCTTGTCTCCACCATCTTTTTCCTTTTCCCTTAGTTTGCTCCTTTGGGTTGAATGCGATCACCTTTAGTGTTCCTTTCTAGCTTGAATGCTTCTCACCTTCGGTCTCCTATAGGGCAACTACTACTCCTTACTCCCTCCTTAGTAGCTCTAGCATGTGTCACTAGACTTGCGGGACTACAACTCTATCAGTTGATTGAAGCAAGATTTCTACATTAGCATGCTTATCAATGCTAGGATGTCACTTGGGGAGATTTGAACCTTGATCTCCAACTAGAGACCAAGATATCCTATCACTTGACCACAACCCCTTAGACATTTATAAAATTATATGTTATTTATTAATTTTTTTAATATATTTTATATTTATATAGTTTTTTTTTTAATTCATTTTATATTTATATAGTTATTATGAATGTTTTTATATAATATAATTTTACTTATAGTATAGTGATACTTAGTTGTACCAAACTTGGAACAAAAAATTGTTGTATTGGCATACTTGATCAACAACTTAGACCATAACAATCTAAATACTAAAATATAGTTGAAGGTAGAAGTCTTTGCAATTGATTCCACACCAAACAAAGTAGTATCATCCACAAAGTGCAAGCGTAAAATAGGATCCAAGCCTACCATTGGAGAAATTCCTTGAAGCAAGCCAATAGAGCAATAGCTCTTAATGAAGTGTTTGAGGGCCTTAGCCATGATGATAAAAAGGTATGGGGAAAGAGGGTTCCCTTTACGAATTCCATGAGAGAAAATTGGCTAGACTACCATTGTAGGGATTGAGAACTAGGCCTTAATGAGTACATCCATTGATTAGATGATCTAGGCTTTAGAGAAACCAAAAGCTACCAAGGTCACAAAGAGAAAGGACCAGCACAACCTATCATAGGCTTTCACAATGCCTAGCTTGATCACCATCTTGCAAGTATTTGAGTGGGAGAGGTTATGAATCACCTCATGAGTAGGGATAATATCCTCTTTTGAGATCAAGTTGGGAATGTAGTGAAGGAAATCCACAATCTAACCATCATTAAGAGCTTTCTCCATAGTGAAAAGGTGTTAAAAGTATCTTGCCACTTCCAAGGTAATTTCCATTGTTGAAAAAAGTTTACAGCTTTAAAAGGACCTAAAGGAGAAAAACAATTAACTTGTTGCCTGAAAATAGTATTAGAGTGGATGTACTAATTTGGTCACCATCCTTAGTTCATCCATCCCTAGATTTTTGTTACTGAAATAATTCTTCCTTTATCAAAACTTCCTCTTGATAGGCAAGAAGGCGACTCTATTCTCCAAAAGAGCATTTGTGAGGTTGGACTTCTAAATGGAGGAGCAACTATTTTCCCAAGCCAAGGAGATTTGTGCCTTTTCAACAAAAATATTGCCAAAAACCTCCCTATTCCAAACAGAAACACTTTTCTTGATATGCTTTAGCTTTTGAGAGAAGTGGAACATTACAAATCCTTCCACTTGTGGGTCCATTAACCACCATGAAGCAAAGGTGAAAAATAAGTTTGGGTGCTCCAAGCACATCAGTTCAAATTTGAAAGGACAATGATGAGGCACAATATCTAATAAAATTTTCATACAAAGAGGAAAATGGTTAGACCGACTTCCACTTAGCAAAAGAATAGAGACCTTAGAAACTCAAGCCCTCAACCAATCTATCGACATTGAAAAATGGTTTAAACATTCAACAATATTACAAAATCCTTACCTACAATTTTTTTAGGTAAAGCAACCTATTCTAGGGATAACATCGATTAGGTTACATTTCAAAAGAAAAATTTGAAGATCAAGCTTAGATTGGGTGAGACAATTGGAGCCACCCCTCTTATCATTGGAGTTGAGAATAAAGTTAAGATCCCTACCCAAGACTACAACTTTATCGCCAATAACATCTAGTTGTAGAGAACACTTTGCCAACTACGTTTCCTCATAGGACTATGGTGCCATATACATTGAAGATAAATCCACCAATTGAAGTTAGCACCACTCAAAAGGAGCAACAAAGCCTATTCATATCTTTGACATAAGATCTATATGGATAGAAAAGGGGTATTCCGAGATACATAGACCTTTAGAAGCTCCAACAACCTCAACACAAAAACCTTGCCATTTTTTTAAAGAAGATGGAAGCAATTTAATAAAAGCCTCACTTGGAAGCTTGATTTCTTGAAGCAAGATCAATTTTAGATTATACCTCAAACATTGTTGTAACACTAACCTCCCCTTAGATAGGGAGCTTTGAGGCCCCTTACATTCCAAGAGAGGACAATCACCTCTCCAATGGAGGGCCCCTCTTCCTCTACTATGAATTGAAAAGAAACTCATCCATCATCTTTTAATACCCTTTTTTTGCCACCTTAGGAAGAAGTGCTTCGACACCTACACACTTTCAAGCCCTCCAAACATTCCAAAGTTTCTTCAATAAGATGGTCAACCAACTAAGAAAGATCTAAAATTTGAAGCTTCCTTAGAAGAGGAGGGCTACAACCCCCTTGGCAAAATGACAATTTCTTTAACATGGACCGACAAGCAATTACCTCCTTAGTGGCTTGGATAATGGATCTTACCCAAGAGAGCAAAAGAGGCTGAAACCTTGTGAGCCATTGACATTTGAGGTGAAACCAAAGCATCATAGAGTATAGGAAAGGAGTTCCACAATGGGGATTAGTGTCCTTGGAGAAAAGAAACTCCCAACGAGCTAGAAATTGATTTGCATTTCCATGCTTTCTTGTTGCTAGAATCCTAGAGGGCCGTATGGGTGGAGTGTAGTTACAGGTTGAAGATTCCTGGCTCACTATATGGCAAGCATAACAACAAAAGGAACACTTTCATAATCTAATTCTTAGACCAAAGAACTAGATGATAGAGAGCACAACTTGCTTTGGGAAAGGAAAGTCCATGTCTCAAAAATTTTAACCCTTGCAAAGATTGTGTGGATATTATCCAAAGATTTGGGATCCATTTCAAAACCTCCCTCACACTTTTTCTAATCTTCTCCAAACAACTTTTATTCCAAAAGTTCAAAAGGAGGCCATAAAGCCTAACCCATAGCTTGGATTTTAGTTGAGTTGTGGAAGAACACACAAAGCACGCTTCACAAGGCTTAATAGAAATCAAGATCTCTTCCTAGCCCCACATAGATTGAGAGAGCGCTTCCAATTGAAGATGTGAGATAGGAACATTAACACACAAAAGCCTTTAGGGGGCAAGAAGAGATAGATACCCAATCCCCATTGAGCCTCTACCCAAGGACACACTTTATCTTTGGATAACCAACAACCATTACAAACATAGTATGAAAATTTGGACTTGGCAAAAACTTGGAAAATTTTCCGAACATTAAAAAGTACATAACTTTGTAAAATATTCTTCAAAAGCATGCATAATATTGAATTTAGAGAAAATATTATTGATTTCCTGCGTATGTAGATCAAAGTTAGAGTTCAATATACATCATAGATAAAAAATTGAGTTCAATACATCTCAACTTCAAGTTTCAATATAAATAAAAAATACAAAGTATAATTTCAATATTCATAATCTATAAATTCTTTCTATGGGTAAAGCTCCTAAATGGTCATGTGGGTATCCTCAAACTGGATTTTAGTGCTGCAACTTTTTGTCAAGAAACAATCTCATCTTGAATAGGAGCCTCAGGGATATGATGGCAATGTGAATGTGATGAACCCCACTTGATGGATCACTATTTTCCTCCCCATATGTTGCTACAGTTGCTGCCCATTCTATCACCTCCTTCCCCAAATTAGCTATATCATCAATGCTAAATAGCAGATTCGCTTCTTCAACAACCCAATTTGAATATGGATCAATGTCATCAAGGTCAAGTGCCTCGTGCGTCTCTTGCCCCTCTACCTTTTTTGCATGCAACTAAAGTTTGTACCACACAGAGAGAAGCTCATTCAATGCTTTTGAACCAACTTGTCTTGCTTCTTTGTGTGAACAGCCTCAAAAACACTTCAATTGTGCTCACAATTTGAAGTGCTATAGAGATGTGGCAAATTTTGGATGGTGAGCTTTTGAATATTAGGTGTTATTCCATCAAAATATTTCCACCACAAATTTGCAAGGACAACATTTATAACTTTGTAAGAATTTTAGTAAACTTAAAATTTAAAGTAAACAATAAATTAAAATTAAACATTTGGTTTTACGTAGCTGCAAAGTGGCTCTCTTTAGGATGCATAGAGGTGAGAAAACAACCTCCCCATGGTGCCCTTATAAATCTATAACCATACATGTATTGAGGCCATCCATAACCTCCTCATATTCTTTGAATGAATTGGAGAAGAAAAACTTAGGGTTCAAATGGTGTAGCAGCATGAATTTGTTGATGGAGGTGTTGGTTCCACCCATGATCAATAATGCGTCAAATGGGTTCATGTTTGTTTTTATATGATCCATACAAATGTTGAATCCCCTCTTTGGCCTTGTCCATGGCCTCATATGGATACCCCATGGGGTTTATATCCCCAACTATGTAGACTTTTAAAACAAGAAAGCATATAAAAATGAAATAAAATTAAATTATATAAAAAATAAAAATAAAATAAAAAATAACAAATTAAAATATCAAAAATTTGCATAGTCAACAAATTTTAACATTGTGTATAAAAGAACATAAATTTTTGAATGAAAATTTACGTTGATGTTCTCCATTTACTTGGCAAATGTATTATAAAAAATGGTTTTCATGACCCTTTCCCCTTTGACCTTCCTAGAGTAAGGATTCTCCAATCACTTAGTGTAAGCACAAACATGTGCTTAAGATATGGCAATGAAGCTGCGATACTTTGCAATGGGATGAAATTAGTTGTGAATTGTATGACTCCCTATTGCATGAGCTTGTTGTCGTTTGTGTGCTCTCTCATTAGATTCAAGACCTATGTATGGTTTTAAATGTATTTTGTCACATTCCTTGCATCTTACACCACGTCCGTCACTCAACAGAGTTTCCTTATATCATTAAGGAGAAAGTCAATGTAGTGAATGACTAAGTTGTCGGTTCGGGTATGAGTATGGCGGTACGACAATTTTTTTTCCCTTGGGTATGGGTACGAGAATATATATATATAAACATGTCCAAAATTATAAATTTAATTATAAAAACAATGATACTCATAAGACATAAACTTAATTGCCAACAATTAGAATATTTAAATACCTCATATAATCATAATTTGCAAAAATGTAAATACTCAAGTCCCAAAATGTCATTACATAATGAAAATTCAAATTACAATCAATTTTTAGTAGTCTTCATAGTTGTCTTCATCAAAAGCATCAAGGTCCTGGTCAACACTTGGTTCAATTTCATTTGAACCACAATCAATTGGATTGCCACCCCACTAGGTGTGTCAAGTGCAACAGCTGCCTCATCTATGGAAGCTAAGGCAAGTTGTGCAATTGAATTAAGTCAAATAGTTAATGTGCCTTGTTTGTGTTTCCATGCTTTGCATGCATGTCTTCCAGGGCAGTTGCAACTGTAGCTTTTGCAACTATTCCTTTATCTTCTATGCTTTGATGGATGCCCACACCCTTTCACAAAGGTTAATAAATTTGATAACATGCATTGGAATTCACTTTGTTTCTACCAATTGCATTTAATCCGTTTTTGAAACACCTTGTTTGCTTGAGTTTTCATATTTCAGCGCCCCTCCTCAAGATCTGCATCATCACGTCACATGAGATATCACTTCTTTGAGGCATAATGTCAAACTGTTTGCTTTCTTTGTCTATGATTATGCTTTTTTATGTATATCTGGTTCTAGAGTTGCCATTTTGGTGCAGGTCATGAGGTTTCTTGGCAAGGTTCATGGGTTTTCCATTACTCTTGCCAAATACATCTATTTGAGAGTTTCGAAAGCTTTTTTTTTTATAAAATCCATTTTGAATGTATCCTACAATCATCTCACTCTTTGAGACCATATCTAAGCAACCCACACGCCTTGCTATGCTTTCCAGATAACTACTTCTTAGGTAGTTATTATAACTAACTCAACTATCAGCTTCTTCTGAGTGGCTGTTAACCTTCATAGAGTTGCCGACCAACATGAAAGTGCTGATAGATTAAACTTGTTCTTGTTGTCAGCATTTAATGACGACTTCACAATTTGCATTGGAAAGATGGAGAAGATTATTAGCTTGTTTCAAAACACCGATGAGAGTTTATTCTTGCTTTGGTATCAGCGTTTGAAGGAAGGTTAAGAATAATCACTAAAGTGCTGACCGTTGTTCATTTACCTTTGGATTGGCATATAATACCCATTTCTCAACTTACATCAGCAACTTAGAGGGGGTTGTTAACCTGTGTGAATTTGCAGATGAATATTGATATTACCTTTGTCATTGGCATTTTAATAAGAGTTACCAATCTATACAAAACTGCCAATAAAGTCTTATTTGGCATTTGGAGCAAACTTCCTAACCCATACATAATTGCCAATCAGTTTGCAAACTGGTGAAAAGGTGCCGAAAACTTTTAGACTGAGCAAGTGGCTTTTACCTTATTGTTCTCATCGGA